>PVKM010006516.1:0-44033 GCA_004027735.1 Carollia perspicillata | reverse complement strand
GTTTTACACAGCTACTAAATAAATAAGCAGTAAAATAACAACCTTTATAGAGGACTGTGATTTATGTTGCATATTACTTCCAAAGAGGCACTTTAAAAACATTATTTTATCAACTCTGACAACATTCCTGAGTGGTAGCTGGCAAATGCAATTATCCCCATTTTCCAGAGACAGGACCAGAACGCATGGTATGCCCTGCGTCAGACAGTGTGATGGGATGTCACTGGGAATGGGGTGTGTATGCGTGGGCAAACTAACTGTGTTCCCTCCTTCTGAGGGAACACCAAGAGAACATAATTGCTAAAAGCAAGACTTCAGAGTGTTTAAGGGAATTTGAGGCTCAGAAGTAGGCTTTCATTATTTCAGTGATTCCTAAGTCCTTTGGAAAAGTAAAAATGGTTAACACAATGATGTATTCCGTCATCTCCAATGCTTTGTTCATTAAAAGTTTAACAAGTCCCTTCTCTGCTGAAAAGTACTTTAAGATATGTGATAGGTGGACTGAATGAAAAAAAAGACACTATGCAATTTCAGCGTGAGGCAGGGAGCTAAACTATAATGGTTTTCTAGGACAGAGACAGCAATCTGGGCTTGGTGGCCCCACAGGGGTGCTTGACGTTGAAACGGCACAGGAGCTGGTCTTGAATTGGGTAGGAGACTATTTGTAGAGCATCACCATACAGAACCCTGCTCCTTTGTCTGTCCTGGGGGCCGTGGGCCAGGTTCATGGAGGAAATTGGCAGCTTCCTGGAGTTTTAGTTGTACATAAGAGCAAGTAATTTGAAATATTTGAAATATTAAAATAAATGCAGCTATATTCAAAAGTGAGATTCCAATGAGTGTGTATTGTTAATGCACATAGGAGACTTCAAAGAGATTGAGACTCCCTTGGGGCAGGCAGCTTTGGGGTGCTGAGATAGCTCAAGGGTGGGCATTTCCTTTCCTCGTCCAAGAAGATATGACTTGCTGTGAGAAGCCCTGGGGAGGGGGAAAGAATAGATTCAGAGTATCTGATGAAAATGTAGCAGATGCTGATTAAGTGACCTTGGTCTCTCTGAACTTCAGTTTCCCCATTTGCAACATGGGCATGGGAACATCTGCTTCTTAGAGTTGCTTTTGTGGATTAAATGTAAAGACAGGTACATAGGATTCTACCTAGCACCAGTCCTGTTTGTTTCTCAAGAAGTATTCACTGTACCTGAATCTAAAATGAAAGAAACTTCTGGAATAATGTGTTGAGGACAGAGGCACAGGGCATGTTTGGGGAACAGAAATGGACACTTAGGACTCTCGAGGGATGGAAGAGGAGGCTAAGGCCTGGCACATGGGTGTGTGGGCACTACCCAGACTATGAGACTCCCTCTGAAACAACGGAGATGGATTTAAACTGTATTTATCGAACAGTGAAGTGGCTACTGGTAGTATCAGTCTGTGTAACTTTTAGTAGACTATTCAGCAATGGGTACGGAAGTGTCCATACCATTTCATAAATAACACGTCATCTGAGAATCTGTCCTGCAGATATACCTGCACATGTGTGGAATGACATAAGGACAAGAACATTCATTGCAGGTAAAAGAATGGGGGGAAAACAAAGCACTGAGGAGGACTGAACCTTGGATTGGTTAAAGGAATTATGGTGCAGTCTGTAAAACTGACTCCTATGCGACTGTTAGAAAGGCTGAGGAACTGATATCGTTGCTGCTGAAATTGGTTGTCAAGCCCAAAGAGCAAGGTGTAGAACAGCATCCTGGTGTGTGTGACAAAAATTGCTGTGGGCCCACCACACCCCATGTCCCTCTTCTCCTGCCCAGACATGTAGACTACGCTTCCTTGTGGTCATGTGGGGCCATACGACAAAGGTCTGGCCAACGGGCTGTGGATGGTTGCCATGGAGACCATTCCTGACCTGCCCTCCCAACACTCCCTAGGTCTTCAGTGCTCTCTGTCGTCCTGCATTTGCTGGCTCATAGAGAGCATCTGGCAGAAGTCCCACAGCCATAGGGACTGGCAGAGCCACCAGATTAAAGGACACTATGACAATTAGTGGTTCCTGGAGGAGATTGTAGCATTCCTCTCACTGGATCCAGACATGAGTAAGAAATAAACCTTTATTGTGTTACATCACTGAGATCTGTGGGTAGTTTGTTAAAGCATTTGGCCTATTCCATGATTTGTGTAAAAAAGGGGGAGTCTGCCATTTACTTGTATATATATATACGTAAGTATACATACTATTGGTTGCCTCCTGGAAGGTTAAGGAGGAGAACCTGGTGGCAGGAAAGGGGTGGGAATGGAAGGATTTTCTGTGTGTACTTAATGAGGGTGACTTTCTCTGTCCTGGCTTCATATCTATGGCTACAGAGGAACCACTGCTCAGAGCGGAATACCCCAACGTCTGTGCCATAGTGACACACAGGAAATGGTTGTCTTGAGTTAACAGGGAGATTAGGGAACTTATGAGGCTACTGAGGGCTGAAAAGGTGAGACTGAGGCTCTGACCATCCTAGGCCCGAGGACAAAGCAATTGGAACCCCATGGTGCACCTGTAACCCATCAGCATGTCAACTGGGGAGCACTGTGCAGAATGTAACGCTCCTGGCCCTGGTCCCACCCCAGGAAAGGGAGTGACTGGTCTAATCAGTGAGTTAGAGAAAAAGAATTGAGAGAGTGCCACTCAGCACCACCCCCTGCCCCGGTCCCCGTGATGGAGTCAGCCTGCTTACTGAAAGCACATGTGCCTGGCCCCTCCAGCCCTCAGCTTTTATAAGAGCAGAGCCCAGCAGGAAGCCAATGCTGTCCAGCAGGGTCTGTGACTGGATGGGTAAGTATTTCTGATTCAGGAGTGAAAGATGACAAGCCAGCTCTGTTTCATCCAGCTTTTGATCTCCATCTTTCCCATTCTTGTATCTATGTCTCAACTAGTTGTGAAATCAGGTGGGCAAAAGAGATATTGAGTGACCCCTTTAAGATTCCAGCACACCCTTTTGAATCTGTGGAACCTTGAGTCACATAAATGTATTATCTACTCAAAAAATAAAGGCACTTTCTTTAAAAAAAATGAGATGTGTTGGGTAGATTTGTTTGAAGGAACCTCAAAATTGGCCTGGATGAAGGAAAACCACTCTCGGGTGGTTGTTACCCAAAGGAGCACATGGTAATGATAACATGACTCAACGTGGCTGTCATGGAATCGAAAGAAAACAAAAAACCCAGAAGACATTCATTCATTCAACAGGTCTTTACTTCGAACAAGCCAGGCTGTGGCAGGAGGATTAGCTGGGCTTTGCAGGTGAAATAGAGAGGTGAAAAGGAAAAGCCCCAGAAGGTACCCCTTCTCTGCACCTGAGTGAGTGACACAGCATGTGTGCTGGGGGAGGAGCTGATCTGGCAGAGGTAAGAAGGGGAGAAAAGCTAAATGAGGCCTCAGCTCACTGAGTGTGAGGGATCTGGGAGAAACTTGGAAACGTGTGCTTGGTGGAAAGGGCAGAGCCAAAGAGAAATGCTCCAGAATCATCAGCATAAGTTGATTTCAGGAGTGTAGATAGGCAGTCTGAGGGAGGGAGTGCCGCAGAGAAGAGAGGGGGACCAGGGACAGAATGCCGGACAGGGGAGAAGCGGAACCACCATGGAGGGAGCCAGTGAAGGAACAGAACAAGGAGAACGAAGCTGGAGCCACAGGAGGCCAGGGAGGGGCAGAAGGAGGGGCTGCTCCCTCCTCAGAGGGCCTGGGCTGCCAGAGGGAGCAAATGACAGTACAAGCCACCCTGTTACATTGCAACCTCAGATAGACACCACTTTCTCAGAATAATCCTACTCCTGCATTTGGGAAATTCTTTTCCCCAATTATTCACTGTTTATCTGAAATTTAGTACATGAAGAGAGAAAGAGGCAAGAAGGAAAAACAAAATGAACCTGAGTTTTTGGGCCTCGCTGTCTGGGGGAAAGACGGAGGGGCAGCTGACTCTACCTACCCCACCCTGATGCCCATGACTGAGGGAAGAAGCCTGAGCACCCAGCAGAAATCCTCTGGATTTCCTAATTAGGAAGTGGTTGTTGATCCTTTTCAACGGGTTCCAACCCAGAAGTGGGCACAAAGGGTTGAGGAAAGAGTGAGCAAGAGAACGCAGCAGCCGTGGGCTCTGGGCCCTGAACTGGGGGTTCAATGGCAGGCTCTGTCAGGAACCTGACCAGGGCCCCTAGCTGGGAAACAAAAGAATGCAGGCCACAGAGGAGGAGGCGGGGGAGCAGTGAGGACAGAAATGGTGTGGGGGGAAGGGGGGTGATGGTAAGTCTAGGGAGGTGAGGAGGTGATGAGAGCAGCCAAAAAGATAACAAATTGACATTTTGTAAAACGGGAGAAATCCTACGCCCAACATTCAAATCTGTGAACTGACCAGGTTAGGAGATGGTTCTTCACCATAAAAAGCCTTCTTTCATTCACTCCAGAGGCTTCCTAGAGAACCCTGGTGCTCAGCAGGCATTTATCCGAGAAATACGTGTTACCTCACGGAGGTGAGTGTTTAAGAAATACTTAGTGTGACAGTCACACAGGCTGTCAGAGGGAGAAGATATCTTAGCAATCAGCCATCCAGGGGTTTGCAAACTGACCTCTGCCGACCTCCAGGCTCTGTGGAGAGGGTGGTGGCCACAGGAAGTGGGGACTGATGGCTGGTGCCCCCTGGCCCTGCCCTCCCGTTTCTGTCTGAGCAGGTGTGATCTCACCTGTTGTATACACTGTGCACAGTTTTTGGGTTTTCCTTAAATGAAGGGGTCCTGTGCTTAAAAAAATGTTTGTAACCTCGACCTAATATTGTCCCCCAGAAATTTTAAAGGACATGTGAAAGGTCACTGGGTCCCTCAAAGGCACCACTGAACTTAGAAATCCCAAACAAGATCTCTCTCTTTGATTGTATTATAATGTTCTGAATTGTGTTGTAAACAAGTTTTAAATGGCATGTCGGCGTTAGACTCCCCCCTCCACCCTCTCCAGAAGTAAGCAATACCCTGAAGTTAGAAAGTGTTCTTTCTGTAACTATATCTTATACTTCATAAATACAAGTATGCATCCATAAGCCACAATTAGTATTATATGTGTATTTTAAAATTTTACCAAAATTTAACCAATATTCTTTTGCATTATTTTTATCTACAACGCTGATTTTAAGATTGAGCTACATTATTACATGTGTCTCTTGCCCATTCACTTAAACTGCTATATAGCTTTCTGGTATATGAAGATTCATTATTGTTTTTTTTTCCTTCTTTAACATGAGAATTAGGTCAGGATGGGGTTTTTTTTGCTATTATTTAAAAAATTAATAATTTTTTGCTATTATTAAAAATAATGCAATTTTTGCTATTATTAAAAATAATGCAAATAATATTCTTGTGCTGATGTCTCTGTATACATGTGAAAATACTCGTAAGCATTTGGTGGTTCATCCCTACCCCACCGAGTTCCATTTGCTCATCTGCCACTGTCCAGTGGTTTTTCAAAGATTCATAAAACATTCACTCTCATAAATATTTAATGTCTATTATCCAATGGCCAGCCTGTTTAATAATTCAAATTATAGGAATAGCTTTATACAGTCAGGTATATATGGTCACTGAAGCATTAGTTATACTAAATTTAAAAACAACTCAAAAATCCATCACATGTACATCCCTCACTCTGCATTTTTCAAAGCCTGAGGAAAGGTTTAGGGTATGATAAAAATTAATAAACCAAGTTACAAGGGTTTAGAGATCATTTGATTTAATCTACATAGAAAAAAATATGTAAAAAGACTAAGTGAGAACTGAGCAAAATTTATAGTATTTGCAAAATGTTGTGAGATTATGTGAGTTCTTCCTTAAAAAAAAAAAAAGAAATATTCCTGTCCTCAAATGCAGATCTTGTAAAGTGATCATTTAGGTCATTATACCACACATGCAGTAGAATCGCTAATAAAAAACACATACATATTTAAAGCAACAAAGAATTATGAGTATCTGAAATAGAATGGAACCTTTTAAAAAGTTAGGGATAAAAGGTAATAAATAACATATGAGGTGCCCTGGCCAGTGTGGCTCAGTTGGTTGGAGCATCGTCCTATAAACTGGAAGGTCACAGGTTCAGTTCCCAGTCAGGGCACGTGCAAGAGGCAACTGACTGATGTTTCTCTCACATCAGTGTTCTCTCTCTTTCTCTCTCCCTCCCTTCCCTTCTCTCTAAAATCAATAAGCATGTCCTTGGCTGAGGATAGAAGATGATGATGATGATGATGATGATGATGATGATGATGATAATAATAATAGAAAAGTTAAGAATTGAGGACCCTGATTTGTTATGATTTTTCAGTTTGATAAAATATTAGAAGAGCCTATATCAAATCTATCAGGTAAGCAATAAGTGTTGTTAAATGGTTAACTCATGCCATGTCCAAATTTACTTTTATTTTCATTCTTTTCAGAAATTGCTGCAAGACTAAGTATAGTTCCCCAAACAGAATACTTCATATAATGAATGTCAGTGGTTAAAAATAGTGGATCTCAGAAACATATACACTTTCCATTAAAGGTTGTAGGAACAGAACTAGATTATAGAGAAATGGTGAGAGAACAATGTAGAGAAAGATTTGATATTCATAAATTAACACTGAGAAATCATGAGAATATTTCTTTTCAAGTAAATAAAATTCCAGAAGTTAGAAATACAGTATTGTGAACATTACACATGCAAAAATGACAGATATAATCACTGGTATTTTATTGGAGGTAGGCAGTATCTACACCACCAGGCAAAATTAAGTGGAAAATTGAAAACAAAACATTTATATAATTCTAAGTATTTGGCAGCAGGGGCTCTGAAAAGAACATTAAACTTGGAGTCAGAAGACCTGGTCCTAAGACCAGTCTGCCACACGTCAATCACGACCAAGTCACGGGCACTGTTTCCCACTCTGAGACCTGGCTGGTGTCCATATGTGTTCACCTCCAGGAATAACAGTGAGTGTGAGGTGGACAGCACAATAAGGAAAGCCTCGGTAAGTAACCAGTTACCTTGGAAAAGAGAATGCACACTCACCATAACTTAGGCAGGGCTGAAGTTAAGGGTCTGTCTTCCTCACTTGTAGACTGGTATAGCTACCACTTGTCAATTAATTATAATAACAATCAAGAAAAAGTAACAATGTAATAATCCCATAAGACTATTACAGTTTTAAAAGAGCCTTTGTACATAGTCTCTCATTTTTTCTTCTCAACAGCTCTGTAAGATAAATACCCCATTTTTACAGAGGTGGAACCAAGGCTCAGAGAGTTCATGATTTTCCCAAAGTCACATACCTTGTAAGTAGCAATACTTAACTCAAACCCTGGATTCCAATGGTGTGCCCACCACTTTGCTGATAACAATAATGGTAACAAAACTAACAATTAATATATTTCGAGGACTTACAAGGAACTTGCCACTATTCTACATGCTTTACATGTATTTTTTTCCATTTGCAACTCACAATGACCCTACAAAGTAGTTAGAATATCCCATTTTACAAATGGGGAAACTGAAGTTTAGGGAGGTTAATGATCTCACACAGCTCATAAGTGTCATTTGAACCAAGTAATACGGCTCCAGGGGTGCCCTCCTAACTACAAAATCCCGTCTGCTGTCCACCTGCCAGTTCAGGTCACCCACTCCACGGCTGGATGTGTCTTCATTAGTTGCAAATACATAAAAGCCACCTAGGTTTTCCAGGTAGTTGCCGTGGCACCCAGTCCCTGATAGCTATGAAGTCTCCTGTGTTTCTGCACAAGATTCTTGCAGGATGAACTTACCGCTGTTACCTTTATGGTTCTTTACTCACATAACCGTACATCCTGACCTGATTTGGCAGCACAAACTTGTGAAAAGTAAGAACAATTTCAGGAAATGCCTGTTGTCCTGGCCTAATTCTTTATCCCTCCCCTCTTCACTCTTGGGTCCCAGATAAAAGACAAAAGACATGGTTTCCCCCTCCCAACCCCAGACACCCAGACCCCAGGCCTTTGCACTGACTATACATAACTGGGTTTGGCTGTTGGCCCCGTGCAGGTCTTCCCTTTCTTGTGTGGGTCGCCTACCTCTCCCACCAGCTACAGCCATGACAGTGGGACTCCATTCCAAGACTGACTCCATATCGGTTAGGGAAGGAAAGAGAACAGGTAGATATCAGGAGGGCCTGGTTCCCCAAATCACCAAGAATTTTCATTCCTCAGTACTCAGGTGAGAATCACAAAAGAAAAAGCATCCAAACAGTGATGGAACTCTACGAATCAAGAACAAATTTCTCCCCTCCTCACCCCACTCCCCACCAATCTGGAATTGATCCTAATCTCGGTTGATCTCTAAATTAAAGGCAAAAGAAACCAAACCAAGCACTTCCCTGTACTTTTTAACTGTCAGAATATACAGAAGCATTGAAGTCCCACAGGCTTTCTTTTTTGCCTTATAATTTGTCTGAGTTTGCATTATCTTGTGTGTCTTAGCTTTGAAGTGTGTGCAGCTCCCCCATTACAAGTCCTCTCGGGAGCAAGAGGCCTGGGGAAGCAGGACAGGGAAGGGCTGAGTCAGCAAGAAGCACAGTCCCGGCAGGAACACCTGAAGGGCCTGGGAGTGGAGGAGAGGTGCTGAAATCAGCAAAGAGTGGATGCCAAACAACCTGCTTTCAAATTAAAGTAACCAGTTTTTCAAATGGTGCATTCACCTTTAAAATGGTGCATTAAAAACATCACTGAAGGTTCTTTATCATCCCCACTGCAAACTTCTTCCCAAGGGGGAACCAAGCTTGTCAAGGGCAGATGTTAAGCAGAGCAATTATTTACGGCACATTTAACACCAAACATAACTTCTTCTCATTTATTTTGAAAAGCAGTCCTCCAAAGTGGGTATCACTAATTCCTGTTTTATAGATAAAGAAAAACATGAGAAGTTAACTTGTCCAAGGTCTCAATGTGAGAAGTAGCAGAGATGCTATGGACTGAATATTTGGGCTGCCTCAAAATTTGTATGTTGAAATCCACCCCCCAAGATGTTGGTATTAGGAGGCAGAGGCTTTAGGAAGTGGTTAAGTCATGAGGGTGGAGCCCTCGTGAATAGGATTGGTGCCCTTATAAAAGAAACCCGAGAGATCTCTCTCATCCTTCCCACCATGTAGAGACACAGCAGGAAGACAGCCGTCTATGTACAAACCAGGGAGCTTGCTCTCATCAGACACCAACTCTGCTGGCACCTTAATCTTGGACATTTCAGCCTCTAGAACTGTGAGAAATTAACGCTTGTTGTTTAAGTCACTAGGGCTATAATATTTCTTTATGACTGCCCAAATGGACAGAGTCAAAAACATTGTGTGCTTCCTATATCACCTCAGAGGTAGTCAGAGTTTAAGCCGAAGACACGAAGCTCTAACAGTGGAATTTTAATACAATCACCATATGGCAAAGGACTTTTTGGTAAAGTGAAAAGTAAGGTGTTTACAAAACGCTCAGCCCTCAAGAGCTAGGGCAAGCTTCTTCTAGTCCCCCACAGTGTCATTTCCCCCCATCATGTGTTAACTCATAATTTAGGGGCTATTCTTGAACACACAACTTGTACATAGGTTTCTAGCCTACAGAAGGCATAAGAGACCAAAATGTGCCCTCCCAAAGTATGCCTTTTTGGCATAAATACTATTTTGAGCTGATTATTTTGAGAAGCAGCACACACTGGATACGCCCTGAAAATAGCCTTGTAATTACCCTTTTGTAGGAGAAATTTACATTAAGAAAACCTCTTTTTGTCAGGCTGTCTCCTTCTTGGTACCAGGAAGAGAAGGATGACTCTGAATCACAAGAAATTTACCCGTGGGGAAGGCGCAACAACTTTGCCCTGTCTACAGTGCTTTTCCTGGTCACCTTCATAAAATGTGCCACCCCACACCTTCCTTTCCTTGTTTTAGTCGAAGATGAATTCTAAGTCATCTTTTCTTTTAAGATTTTATTTATTTATCTTTAGAGGGGAAGGGAAGGAGAGAGGGAAAGAAACATCAATGTATGGTTGCCCCTCATGCGTCCCCTGCTGGGAACTGGCCTGCAACGCAGGTATGTGCCCTGACTGGGAATCGAACCAAGATCCTTTGGCTTGCAGGCCCACGCTCAATCCACGGAGCTACACCAGCCAGGGCTAAGTCATCTCTTTGAGCTACTCATTCCCTAGACTTCTCCAGTGCACAAGGGGAGAACCCCCCAAAAAACAAAAAGGAATTATCTTCTGGAGGGTGGGCCACTTGTAGTAGAGCAGAGGTGTCCAACCTGCAGCCCACAGGCCATAGGCGGCCCAGGGTGGCTATGAACATGGCCCAACACAAAACTGTAAATTTACTTAAAACAGTATGAGATTTTTTTTGTGATTATGTGTCACAATGTCAAGTGAAATAAATGTACAGACATGTTCACTATTTGTACGCATGCATGCACAATCATGCCCTATTCATTTCATCGCTATTTGGCAGCACCTACATTTTTGAGCAACTATTTTCAAGAACGAAATGCATTAAGAGTAAAATTAGAACCAAAGTATCTGATGAGCCCCTTGAGAACTCACTGAGAATTGCAACTACTTCTATCAAACCAGGTAACTGATGCCCTGGTTTCTCAAATACAATGTCAAACACCCCACTAGTTTTATGTTGCCCTCTTTGCTTTTACTTTTATAATAAAAAATTTTAAAGATCACTGATATTTTATTACATAGATATGTACATTTTCTACGTTAGTAATCACAAACTTGAGATCTGCTCAACGATTTTAAGATTATCAAAAGGGCCACTGCATAATTAGGGTTATTATGTAAGGACGCTTTTTGCTTATCCGTGGTGGCAGATATCACAAAAATTATTCATGGACCTTTTTTTGCTCATCAGTTTTCATTAGTGTTTGTGTGTTTACTGTGTGGCCCAAGAAAACTCTTCTTCTTCTTCTTCCAGTGTGGCCCAGAGACACCGAAAGGTTGGACACCCCTGTAGTACAGGCTTCCTCCACTAGGTGGGTGTTCTAGGCACCCATCTATATCAGTGTACCAGCTGGCATTGTTGTGAGAGGCTGTGTTTGGCTTCAGCAAACTTTTCTGAAGACTCTTCCAATGTGTTTGCCTATTTCATGACGGGTGATTTACGAGTGCACCTGCCCACATTGCACTGAGTGTTCAGGACTTCTTGAACAACAACAGCATGACCCTCATGCCCCACCTTCCTTATTCACCTGATCTCACCCTAAGTAACTTTTTTTTTGTTTCCCTGGACGAAAAAAGTACTCAAAGGGAAATGTTTTGCCAATGTGGAAGAGGTGAAACAAAAAAATGGCAGAAGCAATAAAAGGCATCAAAATAGATGAGTTCAAAAACTGTTGAGCAGTGGAAAAACATCTTGGTAATGTGTATTGCATCAAATGGAGAGTACTTTGAAGGCAACTAAACTTTAAACATCTAAGAATAAACACACAATTTTTTATAAATAAATTCTAGGCTTTTTGGGTCCCCCCTCATATATATGAAATAAACATGTTAATAAACTTCTATTTGTGTTTCTCTTTTTAATCCGGCCTTTATTAGAGGTGCCCTACTCAAGAACCTACACAGGCAGTAGAAAATATTTTTTTCCCCAACAAGGGCCCATGTGTCAATCCTAGGACTCCCCTTTCCTGAGGCCTTGTTTCCCCTGTTGCGAGGAGTCCTGCCAGCCCTCCAGGGATTGCCAAGACTGCAAACAGCCTCCTCACTCCAGGCCACATCCAAGCAGCCCACATCCAAAGACAGAATGGGTTGGTATTTTTGAAGTCAGGCCATTCAGTCCAACTGTGGATGACTCAGAAGGGCCTTCTAACTCCAAGGACTTAGCCTGGATCTCAGCTTCACATCTCCCTGAGCTGCTCAGACTTCATCCACCTTCCCTGCAGAAGGTGCTGATCTGAAGGGCGCTCAACCCTCCTGCCTGCTCACCTCCACTGTGGAGTCTGCTTCTATGGAAACCAGTATGCAGCAGTCCAAAAGAAAGGTGAAGAGCACCCGAATCTGTGAGCCATTCTGGCTCCACACACCCCCACATGGGGCAGATCTCTGTAAACCAGACAGTATCCAGTTAGTCTTGTAATCAGAAATGGACCTCAGTGGGGCATAGGAGACACCCAACACAAGATTGGCTTAAATGGAACAGAGGCAAGCCAGTCAAATGTGGATCTTTTGGGGGGCCCACCATCCTGTGCTGGGCAGTGTGGGTCCCACCCTGCGGCTGCAGGGGCTACTGACGAGGAGCTGCTTTCCGACCTTAAGGAAGAATTGGGAAAGGCAGTCGGCTGAGCCTTCTATGACTACTCTTTGGAGACCAGCAATAATAAGTAAGCACTCTTGCCACAGTTTAATGTAGTAGAAGAAACAAAGCAAAGTGGGATTGAAAGATTCCTTTTAAGTTTTATCTACTCAGACTGAAAAGTCTCAGGGGAACTCTGTCTTTGTCCCTCCCTTTCTCCCGCTCTGTGTCTCTCTCCTGTGCCCAGCCTCCTTTTCTCTCTTTCCCTCCAGCCCTGCTCAATCATTTGGAGATGAGACTTTCAGAAATTCAACCCTCTGAGTAGCGAACAAGCATCACTGAGCCCTGGTACTTCCCTCTGAGGGGAACTGGGATGGACAGTGGGTATAATAGGCCAACAACTAAGATGGGGCCACGGAGCCTGTGGCAAGCCAAGGATGACACTTTATTATTTCCTCTACTCACTGGGATCCATGGGGGTCCGCCACATGCCAGCACCCCGACCTGAGCTAGGAGTACCATGTGACCACAGACAACCTTGTCCAGAGCCTATAGTCTAACAAGGAGATTGATATTAATCCAGGCATCATAGGTACAGATGCCAACTTACAGCTCAGCTGAGACACAGTGGGAGGACTGCAGGTGGGGCTATGAGACAAGAGAACCGGACACTGGAGGAGAACAGTGCGGGTGACTTGGAGTGGGGCCAAGGGTTCCCACGAGCTAATCAGGCCCCAAGACCACCCTTATCTGAAGTCAAGGGCCCCTGTACACTGGTGCTGCTGAGAACCAGAACATGGGGTTTAAGATTTCAGAGGACAGAATTTTTTAAGGACGTTATCAAAAATAGTTAAAATAAAAATAAAATTTTAATAAAATATGAGCTATTCTACTGATTTCTGAGTTAAGGTGTGCATATGCTTAGAGAATATGTAAAGAACATTGTATATTTCATTTTTATCTCACTCTTTTAGAAATTCCAGTTTGATACTGCTTTATAATGTACATAGTACAGTCACGCAGTAGTACTCGCATCTCATTTGTAAATCAGCAGGCGCACATACATGCAGGAGTGTCTCTCTGATTTCTAAATAGAAATTGGTGCTGTAAAGTATGCAGCGGTTACCTGGTGGTTACTGAATAATTACTTACTGAATAATTACTATTTACTGAGAATTTATTACATGCCTGGCATAGTAACCCTTTATGCAAACCATTTCACTTAGTCCTTTTGAGGTTGGTACTAGTATTGCTTCATTTGGGGTTAGTTCCAAAAGATCACCTCACAGGCTAAAGGTAGACCTGGGGTTTGAATCCCAGGATTCTGACTGCAGAGGGGGCCACTAATCACCATATATGCCATTTACCACCACACATGTGTTGATGCTTAAAAGAGAACTATTTGGGTTTTTTTCAAAAAGGTTACTTAGGAGGGATACTTTGTTGAAGGATAACACATAATAAATACAGAAAATAGTATCAAATGACAAGGTATGAATCATATTTTTTAAAGATTGGCCCCTCTGGGAACAATCACCATGGTCTTGAATTGTATGATCTTGAACTGAAGAGCACAGGAAACTGGAGAGAACAGCGTCGGAGCCCCCAGGCACCAACTCCCTGCCTCACAGCCATGAAACCTGTCCTTCTGTACCAAAGAGGGCGGCAGCTACGCTACTCAGCACCCCAAAGCACTGGCCCGTGGTGTGTCCCCGGTGTGCTCTGCTATGCCGGCTCCCCCAGTTCCTAGCAAAGGTGTCTGTAATACCACATTAAGTCCTTCTGGAACTAGACAAATGGATGGTCAGATGGATGAAATCCTGGTTTCCACACATGGCCAAGGCTGCAAAGGCCTAAGAACCCTCATCATGTGCTCAGTGACCTAAGAGGACCCAAGACCAGGCTACAGTAAGGAGGCAAGAGTGATTGGGAGATGGGCGGGCATTCCGGTCATTTCTGCTTATGGTGGTCTGGGGTATTTTCTAGGGCTTGATGCCAAGAACCCGAGAAGCCATTCCCTTTACTTGCATACTCCTTTCCCCTCACCAAATGTTGTCATGTTAGAAAGAGCACCAAACCCAGTGTTCAACCTACTCCTATATTTTCACGTCACTCTTTCTTTTCCAACCAAGAGAGAGTAGGAGGGACATCAGTTTGATTTGTGCTCAGACCATGTGTCACGTCAAGAGACCACAGTCACCAACAGCCTTTACATTATTTTGAGTAACAAGGCTTATTATTAAGGATTAAAATTGAATAGCTGGTTAAATTCAATCCCTGCCCCAAATGAATAGTCCAGTGGTCCGTTGCCTTAGGACAGAAGTCCTGGGGGGTGATGAGTGTGCAAGAATAAAGAAGTCCTCTGCCCAGTGGTCAGAATTTCCTGAGTGCTGTACCCACAGTTCTGTCTCAGAGCACAGCGCTGGCATCTATGTGCCAGGGGCTTAACCCCAACTCACACAAATGCACTTGGTGAAGGAACCCTGTCTGGAGTAATTCTGAACCCTGCAGTTGGGTGTGTTCAAGTTACAGCTGAAGTGTGGTGGGACAACTCCTGTGACTAGGCTGCGTGTTCTGAAGGCAAGCCTGCAGAAGTGGCCTGGATGCTTCGCAGTGCCTGCCTGCCTGCCTCCATGGCACCGTGTTCCCATTAGTTCCACAGTTCCTGTGCCCTCCCCACTCCAAGGTGATGTCTCTGCTACTCCTCCACCCTTCTCTCCTGCAACAAATATAATTTTGCCAGGGCTTTTTGTATTGACAAAATTATCTTGAATATGATGAAAGGTATAGCAAAAAATAACTTCTAGAAAGGAGAAAATGACTTTTAGAAAGCACAGGCATCTAATGTTGTTTGGTTTCGCCTGCTGTTTTGAAATTCCCTTCTTCCAGATCTCTGTGTGGCTCCCTCCCTACATCACTGAGATCTTGGCTTCAACCTTACCCCTCAGGGAGCCTTGCACACAGGACGAATCCACTGTTCTGTCCACCCTCTCTCATTTTGCTAACTTGTCTTCATAGCAGATATGTCCACCTGGCATGAGATTACAAATGCTTATGCTCAACTGTCCCTTGTCTGTCTCTCCCCAAGAAGCTAAGCTCCGTGAAAGCAAGGACTTTGCTTCGTTCATAAAAAAAAGGACTTTTGCTTTTGTTTACTGCTATATGCATACCACATAGAACAAATGCCTGGCATATGATGAATGCCCGACAGAAAAATATTGATTGAATGACTACATGAATGAAGAGAATTTATTTTGTTCAATGACTAAGTTATAACCAAATCAAACTAATCATCAGGGAATGCAAATCAAAACCACAATGAGAGAGCACCTCACACTTGTCAGAATAGCTCATTAAAAACACAGGAGATAACAAGTGTGGACAAGGCTCTGAAGGAAAGGGAACACTCCTGCACTGTTATGGGGATCTAAATTGTTTCAACCACTATGGAAAAAAGTATGGAGGGTCCTGAAAAAATTAATAGTAGAATCGCCACATGACCCAGCAATTCCTCTTCTGGACATTTATCCAAAAAAACTTAATTGGGATCTTGAAGAGATATCTCACTCCCATGTTCATTAGAGCATTATTCACAATAGCCAAGAGATGAACATAACCTAAGTGCCCATCAATGGAAAAATGGATAAAGAAAATAAAGAAATACAAAGATACACAATGGATTGTTATTCAGTCACTTAAAAAAAGAAATAATGTCTTTTATTTGCAACAGAGTCGATAGACCTTGGGGACATTATGCTAAGTGGAATAAGGTAAAGACGAATATTGTACAATCTCATTCATGTTGAATCTAAACAACATTCATGGAAACAGGCAAGAGACTGGTGGTTGCCAGAGGTGAGAAGTAAGAGTTTGGGGAAATGGATAAAGGGAATCAAAAGGTACCAACTTCCAGTCACAAGGTAAGGAAGTTCTGGGGAGGTAATGTACAGCATGGTGACTGTAGTTGATGATACTGTATTGTATATTTGAAATTCTCTAAAAGAGTAGATCTTAAAAAGCTCTCCTCACAATAAAAATGTAGCTATGTGAGATGATGCATGTTAATTAAACTTACTGTGGTCATCATTTCACAATAAATACATAGGTCGAATCATTACATTTTACACCTTAAACTAATACAACCTTATATGTGAATTATATGTCAATGAAACTGAAAAAAATGAAGTAAAAATGTCTTTATATTAGTTAAAAATTGAGAGGGATATTTAGAGTGTTGAGACATTTCTGAATTCATTCCTCAGGCTAACTTTTGCAAAGAAAGTTGAACTAAAGTGGAAGAAAACAACTATAACAAAAAACGTTAAGCTTCTCTCTTAACAACAGATCTCTTAATGAAGTTTTAGGACAAAAGTAGCTAAATCTATCCAAACAGCCTCACCCCACTCACTGCCAAGCTCGAGATCCCCCAGGACCATCTCCGTGGTAAGATCAAGACTTGTCACGATATAGAAACATAAATCCTGAATCCTGTTCTCTGTAGAATGGAGGAATAATTGATAGCATCATCCAAATGTTTCCCCAAACCCCAAATGCTGATTTATTGTGATGCTTGCTTTTCTTGGAGTACCTAAAACAGTCTTTGAGAAAATTTTCTTTCCTGTCCTCTGTCATCCCCAAGGTGTCCCCACATTAACTGCGCACATGTATCTCCTGGTCCAGTGACTCAGGCTGGTCACACTGCTCCTCTGGCCACCAGAGCTTTGCCCTCTGGCCTCTGCAATCAGAATACTTAAGGAAAGGGAAAGACTAGGGGAAAAGAGGTGTTTACAAATAAATATGTGAGAATTAAGACTCCCAACCACAAAAAGTCAAAATTACCATTAAAAATGTTGAACAGTAGAAAAAAATCAAGACATTGAAATTTTTTAATGCTACAAATACAATTATGTTTAAGTCATATGATTACTGTTGCTCAAAGGGCTTCCTTAAAGAATCACTAAACCACACACTATTATCAACACAATTGAGAGTAGCTTCAGTGTGACCCATCGGCAGCCTGGCAATCCTCTTTATGGAGACAGTAGACAGGACAGATTACTGAGCAGTGTGACTTACTCCAAAGTAACAGCCCTCACCAAATGACAGTGTCACTTGCCAAACAGGAAGTGAAGACGTGGCAAAATTTTCACTGGGTAGTTTCCTTTGACTGTTTACATTACAGTCAACTGATTTGTGAATGATAGGAAGTGCAAATTTAACTGGGCTGACAACTTTTGAAAATTGACTGGGTCTGCAAGACTTTTCTAGCCAAATGATCTACTGACCCTTTGAACTCAAAATGGCAAAAACATATATGATAAATGATAAATGGATTAATAAGATACATTCACTCATTCACCAGTTTTAAATCATGCTTGTGATTTTCCCCTAAAAACCAGCTCCTTCCCCTGACTTGTAACTTCCCCATTTCTGTCCCAGCACGATCTGTGAACCCAAAGGCCAGGGTAGCAGAGTAAGCTGATTTGCCTTCCTCCTTGGCCCAATGGGTCCGAACCCTACAGCATCCCCTTCCTTGCCTCTCTTCCATCTGCCTCTTAGTTACCATCCAAGCTTAGGCCTCATCCGGCTCCTTACTTTTACTCTACACCATGCACATGGCCACCTAAATATTTCTTTGCTTTTGTTGACATTATATTCTTCCACTGACTACAAAGAGAGAGAGCATGACTCAACCTGGCACTCAAGGGCTTCCATAATAAAGCTGTGCCTCTCCCCAGCCCCCTGGTTCACTGGCCTTCCCTACTTCAACAGATTGAAAATGTCTTTCTCTCTTATAATACTCTCTACCCTACTTACCACCTCCTTGTCATGCTTTTTTTTACCTGGTCTGCTTGGAATGGCTCTCTCCCCTCCACACCACACGCATGCACATCACCGCCATCAGAATCAGTAGCTATCCTTCTTTGAAATATTTCCTATCATCCTAACAAGACATAATATTGTCCTTCTGAGTGTCTGTGGTGCTTGACCCACTCCTTTGATGCCGGCCTTGTACGGTATTTATTCATTTATTCAAATGCTGTATTTTCCCTGATTTACTAGTAAGCTGCTTGAGATCATTCCTTATTTCAGAACTGAAACTGAGAGGACTCATTCAGTTCATTTGTATTGAAAGAATGAAAGATGGAGAAAGTTTTATCACCTGCTCTTCACAAGCAAGTTTTTAAACTTCCTATTGAAATAAAATTCAGAGATGCTTAGTAGATAATTTAGTATTCCTAAATATTACATAACAAATTAATGTGTGTAAAGCCATTGTATAGTAGGATATATAGGTTCCAATCAGTTAAAACTAGTTAAGCACACTTTGGATCCACAGAACAATTTGACAAATTATTTTAAAAATGTCTGGGTAACTACGAAACAACACAATCTATTTTTATTCTCACAAAAGGTTGTTTTGAGATCATCAGCTGGCTGCTTATAACATACAGAAAAATACTGTTTTCACAAGTTTTTAAGTAAAAATAGTTTTTCTTATCTAAACCTTGATCTGTATTGAGCATGAACAAAACAAGCTAGGTATATGATATTTCCTGAAATTTTGTATCTTTACACATGGTATAAAGCACAGTATACTGCTGCTTATATAAACAACAACAGCCCTCATATTTTCCAATTTTATACCGTCTTGTTGGAAGGAATTCAGGGAGCCATCAATCCCAGTGCTGTTTCCAAGCCCATCAATGCCTCGCCATCCCAGAAATACATGTACTCTTATAAAGCTTCCAAAAGGAATTCATTCTAGCGTCTCCAAATCCTGAAGTCCGGAACTTCATTCAGGCCTCTAAACTGCATCCTCCTGGGAGTAAAACTCAACCCCCAATCCTATAACTTTTAGAAACAAAAGGCCACATGCTGTCTTCAATCTGTGTCACAAAGAAAACGGGCTTCACGGGGCCACACCACTGGCTTCTGTGACTGCTGTGCTAGACTTCTTCTTGTGCCCTGAGCATCCTCCTCCCTTCCCAGCTCTGGTCCCCATTTCCTTCCACCTGGCTCACTGTGAGATTCCCACACCCCAGCCAAGGCACCCCGTCCTTCTCTGTCACAGGGCCAGTTGGGAGCCTGCCCAGCGTTGTGGGGTATGATAAACCACTCAGGACTCAGGGTAAAGTGCTATGTGTCCCAGTTCTTCTCTGACCAGTAGCAGGACCCTGGACCTACCATGTAATTTCTCTAGATACACATTTATTTTCCGTAAATACACAACTACGTTTAGACAACACCTTAGTTTGTTCAATCATTAAGCACCTAGGATGCTCCAATTCTACCAACTCCAAGATGTTAATGTCCAAATATTCTAGCTCTATATGCTCTACCAAGCTTTCAGACTCAACCTGTTTATTCATTTGTTTATTCATTTCTTTAGAAGCAACTGTGCATCAAGCACTGTAATAGGCCTTGAGGATACATTGGTCGATAAAAAGGCATTGCCTGCCTTTGTGAAGTTTACTGTCTACTGGACAGTAAACAATAGGACAATGATAATTAATAAGCAAGAAAACACATATATAATTTTAGATGGTGCTAAGTAAACAAAATAGAGAAAAAGGGAAAAGGGAGAGGGAGACACAGGGGCAATATATGAAAGAATTGTAGGAGCAAGCCCTCTCTGAAGAAATGACATTAAAAAAAAACCCCAAGATTCAAGAGATAAGAGGAAGCCTGACATCTGACAAGCAGGAGTTAGACCATTTTAGACAAAATGAATGACATGAGTGAAGGTCCTGGAGCAAAACCCACGGCAGTGCAGTGAGGGGAAGGAGCACGAATGTGGCACTCCTGTCTTCGTCATAGTCACCCAAACACACACGGGACTAAATCAACGGTTCCCAAATTTGTCTACCCAGAACTACCTGGTGATCTAAAAATTCTAAAGATCAGGCCACACCCTAAACCTGTAAAATCACAAACTCCAGGGATAAAGAAAAAGCGGCAGAATTTTTTTAACTCTTCAAGTGACTCCAAAGTGCAGACATGGTTGGGAACCAGTGACTTAAATCAATTCAGTGCTGAAGGTATTGTTTTACTCACCAATGAAATGATGGGGCTCAACTTAATGAGGTCAGGTCCCTTCCTTGCTCTAAATCAAATGACCTCTAGGAGGATCCAGGCTCCTTTTCACATACCCTTGCCCTCAAATCTTCTTTCCCTCTTTTACTCTATCCTGGGATTCTCATATTCTCCCACCAGGTCTAAAACCTTCAAGTCAGATTCTTCTTTTCACACGGTGCCTATGTCCTATATGAAGCAGATTCTGTTGATCCAAACAGACTGTGAAGTCTTCTCACCCACAGACCCACACTGCACCCCTCATCCTGCAATCCATCCTGCCCAGTGACCTTTCTGAGCACAATTCCTACTGCTTATCCAAACCATGCCCAACCTTCAGGCCCTTCTCAAGCGCCACCTCTTGAAAGAAACCTCCCTAACATATTCAGCTATCTGTGACAACTAATCTGTGAAGTTTCATAGTCTTCATGGTCCCTACGATAAAATTTAGAAGTAAATTATATACAGGCATATAGTATACAACAGTATTCTCTCCCCAACAGATTTTAAATAAACTGAAAAACAAACACACATCTTATTAATCCCTGGCATATATTAAGCATTCAAATACTATCTAGAAGCAGTGATGGCAGCATTCACGTTCGAGATAGTGCTGACTGGCAGTGGTATTGGCAGGGGTGTTAAAAATGGCAGTGAGAGTAGTAGAGAGAGCAACAGCAGCACAATGTAAAGGGCTTCACAGGAGCCAGGCATTTCATATGCATCAACCCATCTAAACATTGAAACAATCCTGCAAAGTAGTTCTAATTTTCCCACTTTACAAATAGGAAAGTTGGAGATTAGGAAGTTCAAGGAATTTACTAAGGACATGTGGGAGATCTGTCTGGTCCTAAATGTTTTCCCTATTACTCCATGTTACCTCCTTATAAGCCTCCCAATGAATATTCCCTTTTTTGGAATCCTTTTGCTTCTGACATGACTGCTTGATTGATATGAATAGTTGCATGCAGTGGAGAATCCCACAAGGAAGACAGACTATGGGTTTTTCATTTTCAAAGATTAACTAGGGTCCCCAAATATTAACATGTAAATGTAAGCAGCAAATATGCACTAATATACTCTGGCCATTTATAACCAAGATCTTTCCACTTAATGCCATCTAACACAGTAAGTGTACCAGGGGGTAACCATTCCCCTGGGTATGGTGGAGTCACCTACTGCCAACCTTGGATGTCCAGAGAAACAAATTCGAATCGTGATTCAATGAGTCACATGATTTAGAAGTTAATCTCAAAATATTCGTGAACCATTCAAGGTCCATTTTATGTGCAGAACTCATACTCTCCCCAGTGAAAAAACCAAGGGGACCCCAGCAATGAAACAAAATTTCTGACCCGGTGTTTGTTGGCAGTCCTGTTAGAGAACAAAATTGTGCTGCTTGGAAATGCAGAAAAAAAGTATAAGTAAGAAAGTGAGGAGGGAAATAATTATGTCCTGGTACTAAACCAAAGGTAAAACTGAAGAGCATTTGTTAAAGTCTTATGATGCTAATAAGGTCAGTTTTAAAAAATGTTTATTTCAAGACAGGTAGCTTCCTATCATCCATGTGAACAGGGAGACTCACACAGCAGAGATTACCCAAAATGGCATATCTAGAAGTTGCTGCTTTTTATCCCAGAAATACATCATTTCATTTTCGTTTTGTGTATTTCAATTTGCTTTCCTAACTAAGTCTAATTTAGGACAATATTATATTTAGTTTGACTTTTCTGAGCCCTCACCAAGTGGTAGGAGGAAGTTAATCCAGCCATGTGTTAGTAATAGATAATATTTTAAAAACCACTAAAAATTACCCATCTTGAATGAGAAAAAATGGCAGGCTTCTACCCTAAGTATCTCAAAATGGAAAAAAAAAAGTGTAATTAAAAAAACTAAATCCATGTGGGACAAGAGTGATAAAATACACTTCTATACTGTCAAGGAAGTTCTCAGCTCTAACCCCAAATGGATCTGGAATAAGTCATGTGACATTCTTGTTCTTAGCATGGACTTACAGTGTTAAACGCATTCACTTATTGCAAAGACTGATGCACAACACACAAGGTACCACAAAAGGTAACTAACTGAACCTGTTTTCTGATCCCGACTCCTGAGAGCAGAAAGAAATTTTCCTTCCAGCACCTGAGGCAGTTCAAAAATTTGCGATAATAAAGCCATAGTTTAAAAGATAAGTCATGTCAGAATTCTCCTTTTTTCTATCTAAGGTTCCATAACTAAACTAATGGAGTAAAGCTCTATTGAGATTAATCTCTTGTCAATGTACTTAAAACCAGCCAAGTGGCACCGTTGTGTGTTGACAGCCAAAAAGTCAGTCATCCTAGATCAAGGTTTGCAAGTGCAAATTTTTACAGTCCCCCCATTTTCCTTTTGACTTAAGGGAAATTTGAATTGAGTAGTCAGCTGGTAATGTATATAATGATACTCAAAGCACACAGGTGAAAAGTTGAATCAAGTACTGTGAAAGGCAGAGTCAGCTGAATTATGTCATTTTATCTAATGTAACTCTGGCTTGCAAAAAATTATATGAAAAATTACATAAAAAAGCATAGACAACTGGGCTTACAATAAGAGTATATCAAGGTGTTAACCCTTTAGTCAATCAAATCACCCCAATAGTGTGCTGTTGAGGAAGGGCGTGTGTGCGTGTGTGTGTGTGTGTGTGTGTGTGTGTGTGTGAATATATTACTCAGGGTGGCTCATGGATGATGCAGTTATTTAACTGGAAATAACTGCAGTTATTTGTTGGAAAACAAAAATTATGAGATGAGATCCTTACCTTTTCGAGCATAGCATTGCCTTGGTGAGGACTGATGTTGTGCTGGCTTATTTCTCTCTTGTATTTATATTCGTAAACTTGATCAGTGATATTAACCAGCAGAGTTGATGGACTGAAGGCCAGTTTCCCACAATCATACACAGTTCCACTTTCAATATCAGTTGGTGCTGTGGCATATCGTAAGATTAATCCCATAATGAGGCCTGAAATAAAGAATAAATAATTGCACTGGAGGAACAGAGTGTAAAATGTTCACTATTGCATGCTTTTAAATATGTGACTTGGACCTTGTAGAAGTCGCAGGTGAAAGAATTGGGTCATTAGAGGATTGTTCATTCTTTCACAGACACTAGTTCAATACATTGTATTGTTAAAATATTTGTGATGACACTGCTGTTTGAATATCCGGCATATATTCTCTTCTTTTTTTCTCCTTAATGGACCCATATATTTTGGAGAGAAGAGCTAGCCCTCTTTTCTAGCCACCCAAGTGCTTCAAGAAAGCCTTCGCTCTGTGACAGATATTGCATAATCCAGTTAGGAGATGGGATTCCCATGGGGAAAGTTCCGGCCGACAGACCAGCATATATCTAAGAGAGACCCATCAGACTAAAAGAAAGCACTTATGTAGTTGGGAGAGAGGTGTTCATGTTCTCTCCCTCAGGACATGACTAAGGCAATATATTTCCCCATTTTTTTTGCTAGCAGATATCTTGTGACCTTGAGGGGATCTAGCCCAAGGACACAGTAAATATACTTCGGAAGATAAGACTGATAGACAGACCCAGGCCCTGGATGACTTAGGTGAGCCACTGGATCAACATGTCCTGGAACTAATTCAAGACCTCTTGCTATGTGACATAGTATATTCTCTAATTTTTCAAACAATTTTGAATCAATTTTTAGTTTACTCATAGCCAAATGCATTCCCATGACATACATTCCTTTTAGTAAAGAGTTGAACCCAAGTAATGGCTCTTGACTTTTAAGTTTATAAACTCTGTTCAGATGCTCCTGGTAATCTGATCGCATGAATGCTCTTAACATTATGGATTTATTAATAACAGCAAAGGAACATCAAAGGCCTACACATTCCTCAATTTAAAATTAGGAATGATGTATGTGTTTTAACATAAATCTACTCTTTTAAGATAAAGGTCACACTTAAAACATCCAATGTTGGAGGTTTTACCACTCACCCTCAATTCATCTAGTAACCTTTCTTTCATTTAATAAAATGTTTTTGGGTGCATATTTTGTGCCAGACATTTACTAATTTAAAATAAAAATATAGTTCCAGTCCTACAGGAGCTCAAATTTGTAAAATAAAGACCCATACGTAAGCAAACAACTGTAATACAATGTGACATGTGCTATGACAGCTGGTAAGCACTCTGCGTCACATAGAGTGGAGCATAGCGTGGAAACGCTCCAAGGCCTTTTGAATGATGGAAAGCTTCAGATGGATCTTAAAAGGTCACACACGATGTGTCCAGGAGAGCTGAATCCGGGAAGCTGGGATTCAGGTTGCACATGTGGGTGGTAGCACGAGAGTAGCAGGGGAGAAAGCTAGAGGCTGCCCAGGATTGATGCTCTCCAGCATGCAGAACTGCTGCTGAGAAGTGGCTGTGCGGCCAGAGATTGTGTTTCCTGGCTGTCATGCATCTGGCTGGGTTCTCAACAATGGAATTTAAGCAAAAGTGATATGCGCCACTTCCGGGGCACACCATTGAAGAAGTAGGGGAGTTTTGTCCCTTTTCTCTTCCCATTTATTAGATGAGGAGCGAATAAAAGCACTTGCCCTGAGATGCCAGGTTGGGGAAAGCCATCTACCAACCAGGAATATATGCATTAAACTACTATGTGAATGAAAAGTTAATTTCTGTTGTAAAGTCACTGAAATATTAGTGTTTCCGTGTTAACAGGCACTAAGATAACCTAACTAAGATAACATGTAAATACACAGGGACTTAAAAACCCAGTAGATTTAGAAAGTTAGTAGTGGCGTGAGAAGAGAAGGAGAGAGAAATGGAGGGAGGGACAGAGAGTACAGGGGAAAAACCCTGGACTGGAGACCACAGGTAGGGGCTAGGTCATAAAGAGGCTCCTCTGCCATGCTAGTAAGTTTTTAGCTTCAACCCAATGGCAATACAGAACTATTGAAAGACCTTAGGCAGTGGAGTAAAGCAATCAGATTTTCATTTAAGAACTATCACTTGGGCAACGATGTGGAGAACAAATTAGAGGGAGAGGTGAGGATGAAAACAGATTTCTTTTGAGAGTATTTTTACCTTAGTTATTCTTCAGTATTTGGCCCACTTTTCCATAACAGTGAGATATATCGTATCCTAACTTTTATTAGCAGGAGAAAATAAGGGATGAGTGTAATGTGCCATGAGCGTTTGGTCTGCCGTGGATGTGGGTGGCCTGCCACGAGCAGTGTCAATGACTACACTAGGACTAGTCCGGAAAGACAAGGGAAAACACGACACCTACACACACTGCCAAGTGCTTTAGGGCACCTGCATAAGAATCACTTTCCCAACACTCTGCCCATGAAGGATTCATTTTCTAAGAGTTATTTGGCAGGTACCATGAATGGTACCAGGACTTCTGCTTTCCACTCTGGGAGATACAGAAGCACAGCACAAGACACCATCTGCGTGGAGACTGAATGGAAAGAGCCTGCATTAATACCATTCCACGTTCCCACAGGGTGAACCACTCATTTCTGCAATATGCTTTCAATGGAATAACAAGAAGTAAACATGAAGTCTCTACTTTTTTAATTTTCCCAAACAGGGAAAACAAGTAGTTGTCATAAAACCAAGCGCCTGGTACCTGGGACCCTGTGGCTAAATTCATGCAGGGCCTCAAAATCTGAGTGGCTCCGTCTGCCCCTCTGCACCAGCTCTGGTCCCAGCCTTCAAGAAGAGGTACCCTGGAGCAGCTGCTTGCTGCCAGAGGTCACCTGATGAAATGGCCATGAAAACACACCTGTCAGATAGGCCTTCCACGGTAAGGAATGAAGTTGCCCATGGGTTCAGCCTCTGCACCTCGGAATCCAGGCCTACATCCACGCTGAGGCCAGCCAAAGGCTGAGTGAGCAGGGGTCCTAAGGCAGGGAGACAGGACTCCTCTGAAGGGCTACTCATGGCTCAAGGATGTGCAGTTAGCCTTGCCCAAACTTTCTCAGAGTTGCCCTGCAGCCTAAACCTTCTCCCACCAGCCTCCTTTCCTTCTCTCTCTCCACAGGGTGGGGCTGCACTGAGGTCGACAGCCGTCCCAGCACTCACAGGCTTCCTCCCCATTTTCCTGCAATGGAATATCCCCCAATAAGTCTTTTGCACAATGAATCTCTTCCCAGCATCTGCTTCTTAGAGGACCCAAATGAACTCACTAGGAAAAACACTTGGGCCTGCTCCCCCGCCCCACCCCACCCCCAGCCCCAAGGGTGGAGAGGAATCCTCACCTTGGCAGAGCATCTCGGCAGAGTATGAGGAACAGTGGGGAAGCCACTGCCTCACCCCTCTGTGTGCCTCTGCCTCAGTGTCAGTAACCCCAAAATGCCTGATGTCACAGGCCAGACACCTACCCATAGAGCCCATCCACTTAGTGCTTTAGCCACCTGCTGACACAAATATGAAGTGTTGGGTGACCAACGCCCACATAAAATATATAAGAGCAGGTGACAGATAAAGTGGAATTGCTAGTGGAATTGCTAAGAAAGAGTTGCTTTTATACTCACACAAAGCTATAGGATAAAGAAAGCTACAACCACTTATGAACGAAAGAGGGAAAGAAGAGCCTGCCTTCCGTGGCTTATAGACTCAAACCACCACTCTCCTCAGTGAGTCATGAGTCCAAATGCTACGTGCTCAGGGGAAAGAAGAAACCTGTCCTGACAAAGCAAAACCACCCAGCACACACGTGCACAGCCCTGGTCCCCACACATATTCTCACAAGCATGACACTACACTGAGCTCTTTCCCCAGCCAGCTGGTGGATGCATCCCTTGCCCCACAAGTCTGGGCAACTGTGCAGCTGGGGTTGCAGCAGTGTGGACCCCCTCCCTAGCGAATCCCAACCTGTCCCCAATAGTTGAAGCCCCGGGATGGAGCTTCAACCACAGACCTCATCCCTAAAGCACTCCTATCCCACAAGCTCCATCTCGGGTCCCATCTGTGGGGCCCATATTCTGGTGCCGCCTGTCTCTGAGCTCCCTCGTCTCTGAGTTCTTACAGCACTCACAGTGTGCACCACACCTCTGCTGGCCTGTTTTTACAAAGACATATTGTTTGGCATTGCTTTGCAGACCTTGGCTGTGTCTCCCCCTCCAGACAAAGAGGCTGCTTAGGACAGACTCAACGCTGTTCTTCTCTGTCCTCTAGAAAAAGCTAAACACTTTAGGCAGAATTGTAACCCAACTTTCTCCAAGTCCACAAACTGCCTTGGAGTCAAGAAGAAAGGATCCTTTGAAAGCGTGTAGTTAGTCAGTGACCGACATTTGAAAATAGCCTGTGTAAGGACCTTAAAGGGCTTGCCACATAGCTCTCCTAGCAGCCGCCTGACAGGCAGTGACGAGGTGATGTAATGGGACAGGGAGGAGGGAGGAAGGGGAAAGAGCCAGGAGCACTCTGGAGGGGAAGCACGAGAAACGTGAGCCTTGTAGTCCTGGCCCAGCTCTCATTTCAAGGCCACATTAAAAACTCGAGAAAACTCTGCTCCCGCCCTCCTCACGCCTTCACACCACACACACAGAAGGCATTGCTCCGGGAGTGCGGGAGTTATTGAAATGAGTAAAATATGGCCTTGATCCTACATTAAACATTAAAACATTAAAATATTCTAACACTACCACCCCTTTTCTCTTGCTGAATCCTGTGATCCTGATTTCTGGTAAGAATAAGGTACCCTAGGCCTGCAGTTCACAACCGATTCCCCATAGAACTGACATTCACCCTGAGGCCGAAATGCCTTCCTAAAGGGCCTTTCTGAGAGGAATACAGATGGGGATTTCCTTAAATATGTAATGATTATATCTTTAATTACTGAAACAGATTTCAGAACAGTTTTTAAAACACAAAGTGTTAAAATCTCTGGCTCTGTTGAAAACTCGTGGGACAGACCCTCGCCCCAGCAGACTCCTGGGGCACCCCCCCCCCCCCACCTTCAGTGCTTCCCCGCCGGAGCACTGCGGCCCCGGAGCCACACAGGCCCGCTGGACACACACATCCCTTACCAAAACAAGCAGCTAAATCCCCAAACTATTGATATATAATATTATATTTCAATTTCATTAAGGTATCGGACACCTTTGATTGTCAACCCATCATCCTTCCCCGTTTTGTCCCAACAAAGCCCAGATCTGTAAAGCTATCCACCATCACCACTGCTTAGGATAAGTGGACCTCATTTCCAGCTCCAGGAGTTTTCCCACTCCCCTTGATGATAACTGGTTCTACAAAAACATGTGACCCAATTTCAGCCACTAAAAGTCAAAGAAAGCAGAGTAGGGAGCTTCTTAGAGAGAAAGAGGAGAGAACACTCTCTTCTTCCCCAGGATAACCCATCTCGTTGCCGGCCTCATGCTGAAGTCAGCAAGAGAAATGCAGAGCAGAGAAGAGGAAAGAACCTGGGTCCTTGATAACAAGAGCAGGCTCTGAACTAGCCAGCTCTGAAGGCCACTCTTCTCTGGGCTTCTAGTCATGGGAGATAGTAAATGTCCTTACTGCTTAAGTCTTATCACTCAGAGTTTCTGTTACTATCAGCTGAATGCATCCTAACAGATAGAAACTTTTTTGTTTTTTTTTAACAAGTGAATGGACAAAGTCCAAAGGAGCCCTAAAGGAGACACCAACTCTCCACGCAGCGGTGTTAGGAAAGGCTTCACAGACAGGTTCTTAGGGATGTACAGGACTTCACCAGGTGAGAACAGGGCATGGGTTTTCTAGGGAGAAGCACGCAAAAGTTAATGAGCACAGTGCTAATGAGGCACGTCAAGCAGCTTGGTGTGGCTTACTAGGCAGCTGAGATCTAGGGCCCCAGCAGAGCCAAGGAGTAGAGGGTGTCCAAGAAGGAGACAGTCTGGCAAGAAGGTCTTGCGGAAAAACTGAGTGAGTTCTTTGCTGGCAAGCAGATTTGCTCTGGTTTGGAGCACAGGAAACTGCATTTGGAGACAATTATCTGAAGGGGGAAAAAAAAAGAGCTGCAATACGGTAAAGACCTGGAGAGGAAGCTAATATCAGAAATTATGTCTATTTATGTGAGGAAAAATTTAGCAAAGGAATTTGAGTAGAGGAGTTTCAAGATGACAGGAATAAAATAAAGCCTAAGTTAAAGTGTTCTTTACCATTTTTAGGACTTTTTTACAGGGGGAGACTCTTTAAGGCAGGGAATCTGTGATGTTATTTCAGTCACTCAGATAAAAACTTGTGAACTAGAAGTTCAAATGGGGGATGGAGAAGGAAGGGGTGTGACAAATACAGGGTCTGGCACAGATAACGCCCCTGTTTTATTACAAAGCCTCATAAATCATACTCCAAAATCATAAGCATGGAATTCTGAAACATGGCAATATCACACTCAAGCACACCATATGCCATTTTAGGTGAAATGTTCAAATTAAAACTATAAATCATTACACCCATAGTATTACCCTACCGACCACACTCGGGCAGGCGTTCTGCCGGACCCTGTATTCTAAGACAGCTGAACCAGTGCACACAACTTAACTCTCTGTAAGGCAGTAGTCACAAATGTGAGACTTCAAATGGCATCTCCACAATTCTTAACTTTTTATGTTAATATTTGTCCACATTCCCCATCTTATCAAAGACTTTATCAGACAACTGATATGGTGAGATATTACGGGTTTGAATTTCAAGTGCTAGGTGCATTTCCTAACACTTTCCCCTTCCGCAGTTTGGTTTTACCCTGAGATCAGTCAGGGATAGAGAGTAAAAATATGCAATGCCGGCTGGTCATTTGGGTCTTTTGCTCATTCTTTGTGCATCCCCCCAAATTTGTAAATTCAAAGGACTAATGAAAAGTGTTGGTGTTGCTAAAAGGATGCAGTTGTTTTGGTGATGAAAAGATCCCATAAAGGTTTCAGAACAGATCTGGGGGGCCTCCCACAGGAGTCTCCCATAATATCTCAAGGTGGGAGGTGGTCCATGAGGCTGGTGCACCTGGAACATTTGTTCACAGTTCTTTTTTAATGATTTTATTTATTTTTAGAGAGAGGGGAAGGGAGGGTGAGAGAGAGGGAGGAAAAATTGATGTGTGAGAACAACATTGATTAGTCTCCTCTCACACGTGCCCCAACCAGGGACTGGGCTGAAACCCAGTCATGTGGCCTGACTGAGAATCGAACTGGCAACCTCTTGCCCTGTAGGACAACACCCAATCAATTGAACCATGCTGGCCAGGGCTCAGTCACAGTTTTAATCTTCTCAGAGGACAGATATATACAGGAAATGACAGAAAGTCCCAACCATCAGATTTTCCACCATGGTGGGGTGTCCAATATTCTCCCTCTTCCTTGTTGCAGGATAACACACACATGCCTATACACACATACACAATACACACAAGCAAACTCACAGATGCAACATATAAAACATACACAAACACATGCATACAAGCACATAGATGCAACACACCAGCACACACAACATACTCAAACACACACGTACAGACATACATAAATGCACACACATAAACAAATACACACAGAAACATTTCACAAAGACTCTGGCATCCCTATCACAGCATTATGGATAACTTCTCTCTGGAAATTACCCCAGACGATAACTTACACATAGCTAACATTTCCTCGCAACCATCTTAAGAACGTCATGGAAGAAATATATAGTGATCTCTAACTAGACCCATACTGACTAAAGCAAAATGATTTCTAACACTACAATGTTTACACAAAACAGTCTATTTTTTCTCAAGCCAGAGTTGGAAACATTACAAAGTATTGTAAACAGTAAAAAAGAGAGAGACTGTCCAACAAATAGAGATGGTCTTCCAAACTCCCTCTTCACTACAGGAGAGTAGTAAAGTAAGGAGGAGAAAAGAGGGGAAAACAAAGGAGACAAAACTAGGAACCGTATGCTCAATTCCATTTCCCTAGTGAAGTAGTGCTCACATTTCAGTGCATCAGAACCCTCTGGAAGGTTGTTAAAATGCTGGTTGGTAGCTCCCAGTAGGTCTGGGTTGGGGCCTACACATTTGCGTTTCTAACAAGTTCTCAGGTGATCTGATGCTGTGAGTCCAGGGCCACACTGTGAGAAGCAGTCCTGTAAGAGAAGAGTTCTACTGATCCGAGTACCGTGCCCGCTGTGGAACTCCATCACGATCCATGCCCTCTCAGGCTCACACACACGGGTTTCACAAAGCCTGGAGGGCCCAGAGATGCAATTAATGATTTCACCTCCAGTCTCTTCCAAAAGCTCCATGCAATTAAACTAACATATGATGAAAGCCTACACTGCATGATCCACGTGAATAAGACACAGTGCCCTCTCAAACTATTCAGTACCTTCCACGCCCGGTCTGTCAACCACAGGCATATAAAACAAGACTGACTGTGAACTTGCAACACCACTTTCCTTGACACTGGGGCAGTTTCATCACTCTCCCTGGGACGTTTCAACCCAGACACTTGGCATGGACGTGCTCACACTGTCTTTCCCATGCTGGGCTTTTTGTTATGGGCAGCATAACATTACTGAAGCTTCAAGGTAAAAGAAAAACTTAACTACCCGCCTCCTCTCCCCAGCCTTTCCCTATTCCTGACTTCATGAGAAGTTACATATCAAGAGCAGATGTTGATGAGAGGACAACTGGGGCCAAAATTTGAGAGCACTAGCTTTCAAAAATGGTGTTCTTGCCTGTTATTCTCTGCAGCTTTGGCCAAGCCATAAATTTTCTGAATTTCTATGTCCTCACATGCAAACTAAAGATCGTCCTGCATACTTTGCATGGATGTAGTAAGGGTAGTGAAATAACATTAATAATATGTGTATGCAGTTATTAGACATCTCAGTACCTTTCTTCCAGAAGTACCTGGCAAAAAGTAGGCATTTATTAAATAACAGAAACACTTTTCAGGCTAGATGTGGGACACAGGTAAAAGAACATGGGTTTTGTGGTCCTGAGTTTGAAGTTTGGCCTTAATGGTTACCAGCAAGTTACTTTTTTGTTTCTAAGTGTCAGCTTCCTCATTTGCAACGTGAAAATAATAATACCCTCCCCCCACCAACACCCATGAATCTGTAATCACAGCCGGGTTTGTGATATCTGGCGGCCGCATAGAGCCAAACTGCCAAGGTTTGAGTCCCAGCTGGAGCATTTAGATCTATGTGACCTTAGGCAAGTCACTTCATTTTTGGTGCCTCAGTTTCCCCATATAAGAATGGTTTTGTGAGGATTAAATAAGTTAACATATGTAAAGTACTTCTGACAGCATAGTTCATATTATAAATGTTATCTGTTAGCTACTGTTACTATTATTATATATCATTTTGATAGAATAGATGTTTAGCAGATGTCAGTTCTTTATGTCCCCATTTCACTAACCACATAGTTTCAATTAAATTCAGATTATATATTCTATCTCTAAGTAGTTTGAATCACAAATTCTATTTTTTTGATGTGCAGAGTCCTCCCATTGTAGAACTCAGAGAGCGAATCCTCTGAGATCCCATAGTCCTTTGCTCGGAGGGCTTCCTCTGTAGCTCCTTGGGGATTCAGAAGCACAGCAGAATATGTAGGAGTTCATTTTCTTAAAATTAACTTCTGAAAATGTACTGAGAGTAACATGCTTTGACTTTTTCACTTCTTTAATCTTTCTTTGGCTAACACTTTACAGCATGGGAAGTCTTGCCTTCATCTCTGAAACTTCTTTAAATCAATCTTTTTATGCCAAAAAGGAGAGCACGTTTAGCTCACTGGGCTCTTAATCCTAATTATCTTTCCTGCAGAGCCCTTCAAATGAAAGCAAAGTCAGTAGGATTTTTTTAATTGACTTTTTAGCCATTTTAGAAAAGATTTTCTTTATTTATTTTTAAAGAGAGAGGAAAGAAGGGAGAAAGAGGGAGAGAAACATCAGTTGTTTACCTCCTGTACGTACCCTGACCGGGGACCAAACCTGCAACCCAGGCATGTGCCCTGACCAGGAATTGACCAGGAAATTGAATTTGTGCAGAGCCCTTTCCTTTGTGGATAACGCCCAGCCAACTGAGCCACAGGTGTCGTCAGGGCTCACTGTGATTTTCATATGACAGTCCCCACCACGCCCTGAATCTGCAGACAGCCCTCACTGCACCGATGGTGTAACTTCCTCTCTTCACCTCACTGAGAACTGAGATTTACTGAAGGCTCACTACAGAGTCAGAGCTGGACCAGAAGAACGGAGAGTGGTTAAACAACACCAGCTAAACTCTTGTCTAGGAAGAAGTACCCAGTATCACATACTGATGGGGTTCTGGGAGGAAACTGGTTTGGGTTGGAGTGGCTGAGAGATGCCTGAGGGCTGAAGTCAATCCTAGTCTAAATTTTGAAAGACTTCAGAGCTGCAAGGGAACTTAGTGATACCCATTTCTTTTCTTCCTCATTTTACAGACAAGATAGGTAAGGTCAGAGGCTAAGTCACTAGCCTGAAGTAATGCATCTAGCTACAGACAAAAAAATCATCAGATTTAAAAGCTCAAATTCCCAACAGAGAATCCAATGCTTCCTCCATAAAGCATGCACTTTGGAACTAGGAAAACACCTGGGGGAGGACCTTACAGGCAGCAGGAAGGCAGGGTGTGGTCTAAGCCATCCTGAAGGCGTGGTCAAGGGAGGCGGGGCTAGACTGAGGCAGGGAAAATGAGTCAACAGGAGAGAGCTACGCCAGGTCCAACAACCCGATTTTATCCTGGGGACATCTAAGCAGTGCTAAGATGAAACTGATGTCTTAGGGTTTTTTTTTTTTTTTTTAAGAAAGATAACTTAAAACCTTGCTGATTCACTATGTGACTATATTCTCTTTAAATCTTGAAAACACGCTGCTGAATGAACTACATTGGCCCTATTCAACTGGTAAGTATATTCTTAAGGATCAGAAATAATTTAATGTTTAATACAACATAGTTTAAGGAATTAAAAATCTAAACTTTGTGGCTTAAAATTTCATTTCTGCCCCCTAAATAATGAGCAAAATTTCCACAGAAAGTCAGAGTCTGTGTCATGTATTGTAAGGCCATGAACTGAAAGGCAGGATTCTAAGAGGTTTGTTTGCGTTTCTCTGTCCCTACGCGCAGACCCCAGCCCTCAAGCACGTAGCATTATGAATGTCCTATAAAATATGGGAGCCCCAGTGATGTGTAATGGAACTCTTAGTGCTATCTGGAAATGCGCAATTTTTCTTTTAGGAACAAGAGCAGGGGATACAGGGCCTCGCGTGAGCAGCACTAAGTGCACCAGCTATTGTCAATCAATACTTTGGCCATTAATAGTCATTTAAGCTTTCAGCCCAATGTAAAGGAATATTACTATGATGTATATTTTAAATCAGTTATAGATTCTAATCCTTCGATTCTGAAATAATGATAGCCATAGAACGTCATGAGACTCAATTATCCGTTCCTGGTGAGGCAAAAACATTGTGAAAATGTTGCTGCCAATTTTTAAAAACTTTCCGTGGCCCTTAATACCAAGAGAAAAGCTATTGTTCATATAGAGGATTATTTGTATTTGGAGTAGCAGATTTATCTCCAAAGAAAAGAGTCAAATTAAACAACACATGTTTTAAGTTTAACAAGTTGGAAATTGTTTCTAACAATAAGTAAAAAAGCAGTTAAATGATCACTTTTTCTTTCATTTTACTTTAACTGCTCATTTCCTAAGGCCCTCTCCCTAGAGTACTTTAATTGGATTCCCCAGCATACTGATAAAATGCATCAATATCTATTATATCTTCTGAAGGGTATTTGAAACTATCAACAGGATATCAGCAGGAAGGCAGGGGGCAGACTGGGATGAGGTATTACAGAAAATTCAGCGTTTTAGAAAAATATTTATGGCTCTTGATACAGAGGAAAATGACTTGTATACAAAAAGGTGAGGAGGGCAGGAGCAGTATTGGGCCCCGTAGAGGGGCTGTTAACCAGATTCTTTGATAAGCATTAGGTGCAGAGTTGCAAAATCTTAGAAGATGGTTCATTATACGTATCTAGGTGTAGGATGGAGATGACTGAGGTACACTTCACTCTCAAACGTTGCTCTCCTTAAAACAATGTTTTTAGGTTTAAATTTTCACCCTAGTTTTGTCTCATTTCTTCCCCATCGATTATCCTCAAGATCCTGGAGGACTCCAGCAAGCACTACGAGTTCCATCCTTGATGATCAAGGGTTTTTATCTAGTCTTATTCTGAAACTGTACTCTCAGACTTCCTAGAAAATAGAAGCTGCCTGACTAACCCTGGAAGCATAAAAATCTGAGGATGCATCTGGATCTCACAGACAGCCTCTCCCCAAATGATCTTTGAGAGAAATGACTTATTTTACAACACCTTTGGTGTCTCTGAGAGGTGGGAGGTTGAATCCCAGCTCAGCAGCTAATTAATTACATAACCTTCACCTCTATAAGTCTTGGTTTTCTCTCCCTGAAATGAGGATGTTGGACTTATCCTCTCTAAGGCTACTTCCCACTCTATGAATGTCAAATTTGTGTATAGCTACTGAGCAATTCATTTACTTGGCATCTCCTTTTCCTGTGTCATTTGGAAGTGTTTATTAGAAAGTCCTATCTTATCCCACTGTTATAGTTTCAGACTATTTTATTACGTCACTGACACAAACTCCCTAATAAACACTTGAGATATAACATTTAGATCATCCCTAGGGAAGAAATATGAGAAGCCACTAGTGCCACCATATGGACTATGTTCAGAGATTATCAGTGAGAGCTGTTTTAAGATGAACATGAACTCATTAGACACGTGGATGAGGAAAAGCACAGGCCGCCTGGCATGAGTGGCTATTCAGTTTATGGGAAGTTACTTCACTTCTCTGAGATTTAGTTTCTTCCTATGTATACTGAGAGAGCTGGCGAAGATAACCTTTAAGAGCTCCTTAAATTCCAACAACGTCAACTCTATGCCAACAAAAAATATTAAACAACACTAAAATAAAAGTCTTTTCATTGATTAATACAGCTCAAGACAACTCGAGAATAATCAAAATTCTAGTGGTGGAATAGTAATGTCCTCACAATTTTATGATCCTTTTACATTGCACTATTTTGGAAACTGCTTTCAATAACTTTCACATTAAAAAATCGTGAAAGAAAAAAATTGTGAAAATATAAAAATCAGACAGCTCAATTTAATCTCACTCTCATAAACTTGAAGCCTAAACTGCCTTAATAATATCAATTTAGAGAAATGCTATTTCAACTATTATGCAATATGCTAATATTTTGTAACTTCAACCACAACTTAAAGTACCGCATGCCGTTTTTAAGGGTTAAAGGTAATCTGAAAATTTTCAGGCTCAAAATAAAAGTTACATTTATTTATTGTACTAAGTATATTTTAATTTTAGTAAGTCTCTAAATTTAACCAAAAGTTTTACAACAGAATCGCTAGCATATTGGGTTGGCCAAAAAGTCCATTACATCTTTTCCGTATGATGGCTCTAGTAGTTCTTGGTTGTTTTTAACTTCACTCAAAACAATTCTGTTAGACGGCATTGTGATAGCTGTCATATCAGCGTGTATTAAAAAATTTATTAAACTGGTGAATTTGTGCAGCCATTTTATATTGAAAATGGAAGAAGATATGCAACATCTTTGGCACATTATGCTTTATTTTTTCAAGAAAGGTGAAAGCACACCTGAAAAGCAAAAAAAAAAAAAAGATTTGTGCAGTGGGCAGAGAAGGTGCTGTGACTGATTGAACATGTTAAAAGTGGTTTGTGAGATTTCTTGGTACTATTGACATTCTGGCCAAATAATTCCTTGTCTTATGCATTGGAAGGTGTTTAGCAGCATCCCTGGCCTCTATCCACTAAAAGCCAGTCAATAGTAGGAGATAGCCAACATACTCAAACATCCAAATCAATATATTGGTGAAAACGAAATGTGTCTTTTATTTTATGGAAAAAATGTAGCAGACTTTTTGGCCAAGACAACCGATAAGCTGAAATCGGTTGAATCAAATGCAGGGCTATGAAGGAATCTTTCCCTCTAATAAAGATTTGTAATTTTAAAATCTGCACTGTTTTGCTAAAGCATATATAGTCCTTTAATTTAATGCTAAGAATTATATTGTTTCTGGCTTCTCAAATGATATCCCACCTCCTCGTTGATTATTTATTAGCCAACTCCAGAGAAAGATCGTGGACCATGGACGATGGAGAAGGGCAAGCAACTGGAGCCCCTGGCTTGACATCTGACAACATCACTTCCTTTCTGTTTGACTATTTCTCTCCAGCCTCCCTGTGATTTTCCCCCCTCAGGTGAGAGTTCTGTTATGTGATTTAAGACCCTCAATACAAAGAAATTGAACTCTACGCTCTGAATGGGTCAGCTTATCAGTCTCCTGAAAGGAATTACACTACTTAGCCCGGAATTTCTGCACCTGCTCAAATGTCTCACAGTGGGATCCAGTCAGGCAAGGCAATTCTTGTGGTCTCCACTCATGACTATACATTGTTATCATCCGGATGTCATGTGGTTAGCACATAAAATGCGCATTGACCCCCTTCCCGGAACCTCAGCTGTATTAAAGGCTTCAGGGCTTTCAAAATGAGGGAAGTAAAATATAGTAAAACTGTATTCTTTGCTATGAATGATAGCAATGCTTCACCTGTTTCCCTTGTAGTCAAAGTCCCTATTCATTATCAGGCTGAGATAAAAGTGGTAAAGTGAACTATTTCATCAATAAGATCAGTTTTTAAACCACTGGTGTCTTGGATTTTACTTTAAAAGATGAGGGTATGGCCTGGATAATCTCTGTCAAGTTTAATTCTGAAAGGCATGACATTATAAATTACACAGGTAGAGCAACACTTTGAGAGTTAAAAATGCTAAACCAATGCATTTCCACACCCCCCCAAAAAAAGATAATAGCAAATTAATACTAATAATGACAGTAATTACAAATTAGAAAGTCTAAAATCAGGCCAAGAAATAAAAGTACTGCATAAAGAATCTCTTGTATATTAGGAGGTAAAACATTGCTCCTATAATTAAAATGGATTTGGAGACAATTATTCCAATAGGAGCAGTGGGGTGCATGTCTGCAAGTTTTCTTCTTGAAAATTAGTTGACTTAAAAGGATTAACTTCTGACATTTTTGTGATGTTACTTTTAGAACTTTCTTTTCTTTAGATGTTTATCTTATTCATTTTTAGAGAGAGGGAAGGGAGGGAGAAAGAGGGAGAGAAACATCCATGTGTGGTTGCCTCTTGTATGCCTTCTACTGAGGACCAGGCCAGCAACCCAGGCATGTGCCCTGACTGGGAATCAGATCAGTGACCCTTGGGTTTGCAAGCCAGCACTCAGTCCACTGAGCCACACCAGCCGGACTTCTGGGACTTTCTAATGCCCTGGGTCCCTCTTGTGACCACAACATCCTTTTCAGTTTCTATCATCACAAACAGCTCTGGCCTGACTCCTCACATGACGATGCCCCTGCAGCTGTCAACAGACTCGAGATGTCTGCCTAAGAACATGACAGTGACATTTATGGGGCGACAGGGCAACTTCCTGCAGCTCACCTGCAAAGAAATGAGCGTTCTTGCGGCAGCACCTTTCACCAGCCTAATGACTTCTCAATTGGCACATTTTCTCCAGTTTCGGTACTTTGCCATCTGAGCACGAGTCTCTAGTTTCCCAAGCAACAAGTTTCCCATCAACCCTGCAACGTCTGCACTCACCATACACCATCGCTCCTCCCGTCTCGTGCAAGAAGCGAACGCGATGATTTTTAAATAACCAGATGGTCAAAATGGTAAGGATGAGCAGGAAATTGAAGACAAGCAGCTCCACCGCTCCCTGGTGTTGAAACTGATACTCATCCTTCCCTGCCAGGAGTCTCTGCTGGCTCTCCATCCCCAGCTCCTTAGGAGTCTTTAGATAAAACCCTAAAGGGCTATCCACCCGAAAGGGCTATTTTGTCAGATTCCCCTATGACAGCCCGGCTGCCTGAGGATTTCAAAGTACACACTGCCACTTAAGTTGCCACTCAGAGCATTCTGCCTGGCTTGGTGTTCTCACGGCGGCTTCTCATTTCAACTTCCTGTTTCTCCCTTAAAGCAGCCCTGTCGCTTTTCAAACTCCAGTGCAGTTTCACCGTGACTTTCACTGTCTTAAAATAATTACCTCCACGAAATTACATTCCAAGCGGGACAAGCCTCTAAGCAGCGATCCTGCAATCTTCAGTCAGGATCTTCTTGTTTCAAACAAGCCTCCTTTAGGTGCATTAACTGGTGAATTGTAGATAATAAAACAAATCACCTGACATCAGCAACATTTCTAAGTGCAAAAAGCCAATTCCTGAATTATAACCTCTCTCACATGTGAGATTTTTCCTCCCCAACCACACAAAGCCTGCCAATGTGATGGGGGGTTGATAGCTCTAGTTTGAACTAAAATGATTTTACAGAGATTTTTGTTTTTAAATCAAAAAGCAAGAAACAATTTAGCATACGACTCCCTCTTTGTTTGGGTAGTCGCAAGAGCAGCATTTAAACTCTGAATCAAGTGTTGTTCTTTTAGCATGAATAAATGAAAGCAAAAAGACAAAAAGAAATTGTCTCCATCTCTACAACTGTGCTGTTTGGATACGTTAAGTCAAAAAACAAAAGAAACCAAACATACAGCTGTCCTCAGTAGCCGCACACCTGAGCTTTTCTCTGTGGAGCTTCTGGCTCAGACATTCAGGGGCCGCAGCAATCTGCACCACAGGACACCTCCTCCGTCCTGTGGCAAACAGTGTGGTTCCCAGAGGAAGAGTCTTCCACCCTCAAGGAAAGCTCCAGAATCACAGGGCTCAGACCTTAACAGTCGCGATTCTTCAGATGTGGCAGGCTGGTTCTGTTTGAATTCTTATGTTTATGCTTTTTAAAAAAATTCAAGACAATACTCCATGGGCTCTGATGCTTTCTTAATAATTATTATGACTCGTTTGCCTTATTGGTCCTACAGTGCAATTAGATACATCCCAGGATTAAGTGCGGTTTTCATAATTCCACAGAATTATTATAATTCCAGAGTATCGGTCATCCAGTATCCCCATACTTGACAGAATCAATATTTAGTTTATACAGTATGAGTGATTCATTGAGTAGGATGAGTCCAAATATTCTTCAAAGGGTCTTGTCACCAAACGCTAGAGGTCAAACATGTCCCATATCAGGAGCTCACCAGCTCCTCCGTGGCAGGCTCGCCCACAGAGAGAGTCTATCAGGCACTCTCCATGTACACTCTGCTGTTTCAGCTCCTTTGCCTTCTGCAGCCTCAGAAGCGATTTCCTCTCTGGGTGGAACCCAGCAGGGTATTTATGCGGGCTGCAGATGTTCTTTAACACTCTGCCCTTTTTGGCAGGCATATCTCAGATGACTAATATTCAAACTGTTTTGAAATCTGTCAGTTAATGCTCGCTAGCACTTCATGAAGCGTTGCTAGTAGGTTCCACCTTTATAATTTTGCAGCGCCACAAGTCTAGACTTAGGTTGTTAGATTTGCAAGGTAACGCAAATTTCAAACCTGGCAACATTCAGGCTTTTGGGGGGGATGGGGGAAGGGTTCATCATTTAATTATTTTGGTTTCTTTTAATAATGATGAGTAGTCCATTCTGGTAGAATAAGCTTTCTTGTGTTGTTTTATTATGACACCCAACTTCACTATCTTAGCAAGGAGGCAACTCAGTGAAAGGATTAAAGGGCCATAAAATACTTTGATAGATTCTTCCATTGTTTTTGAAAGTCCTAAATTTGATGTCAACATATTCAAATAAGTGTATTTCTTATAAAAACAATACATAGGACTTATCTAGGGAAAAAAAACTGGCAAGCTCCGGCATACTGGGCCTTCTTTTCCTTGTAGCCACAATCTGCCGGAGCTGAGCAGTGGCAGCGCCCTTCACAACCAGTTCCCACACATCCCATTCACGTGTTCATCCCATCGTACTTGTTCCCTTCCCTGCGTAGCCCCCTGCAGTCAGTCTTTTGTACGGTGGCCCCTGGCGTATCCCAGAAGTGGGATGCATTCACTGTTCCCTTGTCCAGTCCTGATGCTGCTTAACATGAGAATGGACAGCTGAGAAGAGAAAAGAGCTGAGGAAACTCCTCCCATTCTGTCACCCAGCAAACTATTTCAATTCCTTCTAGTTTGTGTTTTCTTCTTAAAATATCATTTTACATTCTGCTGTACCAATAAAAATAAAAAGATGAAATAGAAATACACATCGATTTGTTATCTACTAAGGGTCAGAACATGTACTAAGACACTTAATTTAGTCTAATTTAATATTCATAAAATCCTTCCACAGATGAGGGATTTAAGGTTCAAAGAGAGTTAGTAACACACCCAAGGATGCACAGAGAGTAGGAATTATATTTACATGTAGGATTCAATGGCCAGAAGATGCATTTCAGCTAGGGTGATGAACTCAGCTTGGCTTGTCAGGGACTTTCCAGGTTTTAGCACTCAATAGTCCCGAAAGTATCCCTAGACACTCCTCTGTCAGAGGCAAACCAGGATAATTGGTCATCCTACCAGCTAAATTTTCCAACTTTCCCAAAGCCTGTGCTGTCAATAACAACTGAGCTTTGTGAGATTCCTGACGGGGATATTCGCACAAGGAAGAATACCAATTAAAAATGAACGCACGGTTTTATTAGCTGGTGACCATATCTATTAATGCCAGGTTCCTGATAAAGTTGGGCTGGAGCCCAAAATTTAAGCACAAGGTCCAAAGAAGAATTCTTGATTGTCTTTTAGTCCCCGTCTTAACACCTACTGTCAACTGAGTCACAGTTTCTTGCTGCAAGATGCAGCATGCAGGTGAAGGAGAGCGAAGAGGGAAACAGGATGGGCCAGCTGGTTGCAGTGAGGGTGCCCCGCCTCAGCTTGCCCATTCAGCGCCAGGGGAGGAAAAACCTGAAGAGGAGCCTCGCAGCCAAGGTGACCTTGTGTAGCACAGTAATCCCACCCACCGGTGAATGTGACCAGTTAAAGCCCATAGACTGGGTTTCAGCATCTCACCCACCTTTTGAGAGCACCTTGTCCCTGGACAGGACGGTGGAGACTGGAGGCTCAGAGGATGGAGAAGGGACAATTTCCTGGGGAAGGAGAGATGCTGAGAGTTCCTCTTCCCCACTCCCTATAGCCCCATCATGCTGAGTTGTTCTCTCTCCGCCACTGAGTTTAACCGAAAATACTTAAGTCACCCCAGGCCCTGGGTTAAAGGAAGATGACGTTGCCTCATTCATCAGGTCTCTCTCCTGATATTTATTCCTCTCTGAGACAAATGAGATGGGAGTTTCCTCTTTTGTCCCCCAAAGTTTCTGAAATGGGCCAGGACAGGGCTGTAATTAAGTTTACTTAAGGGCCACACAAGGAATTCAACTAAAAACTCTCCCCCCCTATTGTACTTTCAATCTCACCATTAACCTGTCTGTTAAAGTGAGTAAGTGAGCAGCGGTTAGGTGGGCGGCTGTCAGCCGGGATGGCTGAGCAAGCAAACCAAACCTAAGCCGGAGTCCATGCTCTCAGAGCTGAGAAAACGAAATTTAAGAAAAACCAATCAAAAGCAGCCAGTTAGGTTTTCCTAAGTAAGGCAACCACATAAGCTGCGGCCCATCAGGTCCTTTCCTTGCTTCACTCCTACATTTTTGAAAGCTTCTGTCTCTCTTTTGTTGGTGGAGCGCTCCTAAACAGTTTCTGTTCGGTGCTGCCCCAGTTTGAATGAATGCATGCATGCTCACACGAATTCTTGAAAATTTTAAATATCTTTCAACATGTCTTAGCTTCCCCTACCCCCCAAGTCACATTAGTATAAAAAATGTTCCTAATTTGAGCAATATGAACCCCTCACATTAAAATATTCTCACAAAGAAATGAGTGTAAAAATTTCACAAGAAAGTTAAATTATATAATACACAACTTGAATAATATTAAGTCCCAAAGAAATTCACTGCCCTATATGCAGTTTTCTCCTTTACAGCCTCTGTAGTCTCAGCCTCTGGGACCTAAGGCCACAAACACATGATATAACCCCTAAATTCTTTCCATGTTCTTTGTTAGGGTGGCAAGGTTAAATAAAAGTCACTGCAAGCTAGTGAAAATGAGAGGGTTTGTATAATTTTATTAAACAACTCATGTACAGAAACATGTGTGGCCTGCATGAGGATCTTTTCCTCCTTCTACCAATCAGGGTGTGTGCCAGCCATGCCCTGAGTAGGGAAATTGGGATACAGACCTCCCTGTCTTCCCAGGTGAGGTCTTCTCTTGGGACTGCTGATCCCTGGCGCCCAGGAGCACGAAAGTAGGACCCCATCCTGTGATGACCAGAGAGGAGGGGAATCCCCTTCCACTTGCCTTGGACGCCATTTGCTGGCCTTGCTCCACATACTGGATCCCACTTTTTATTTAACCATTTCTTCCTTGAAGAGTCACAAAGCTGTACAAAGCTGGAGAAAGGCAAATCTGACATTGTGCCTGTGACCCAGCCAGGTTGTCCTAATGCCAGAAAAGGACAATGGCCTCACAGCTGCAGCCTCAGGAGTGTGGAGGGTCTCAGACTGATAGCCTTCAGTTCCTAGATCAGCTCTTCTCTCCCTTTTGTCCCCA
>PVKM010006515.1:0-44025 GCA_004027735.1 Carollia perspicillata | reverse complement strand
GATGAGATCCCATTTGTTTATTCTTTCCTTTATATCTCTTGCTCTGGGAGACATATCAGTAAAAATGTTGCTGCGTGAGATATCTGAGATTTTCCTGCCTATGTTCTCCTCTAGAATTTTAATGGTGTCACAGCTTATATTTAAGTCTTTTATCCATCTTGAATTTATTTTCGTGTATGGTGTAAGTTGGTGCTTGAGTTTCATTTTTTTTTTCAAGTAGCTGTCTAGTTCTCCCAACACCATTTGTTGAAGAGACTATTTTTACTCCATTTTATGGTGTTGCCCCTTTTGTTGAATATTAGCTGACTGTAGAGACTTGGGTTTATTTCTGGGCTTTCTGTTCTGTTCCATTGGTCTATCTGCCTGTTTTTATGCCAGTACCAGGCTGTTTTGATTACAGTGGCCTTGTAATGTAGTTTGGTATCAGCTACACCCTATTTTTTATGGACTATTCCACAAAATCTAAAATGATGGAGGACTCCCAAACTCTTTTTTATGAAGCCAGAATCATCATAATTGCAAAACCAGGTAACAACACAACAAAGAAGGAGTACCTCAGGCCAATATCACTGATGAACATAGACGCTAAAATCCTCAACAAAATATTGGCAAACCGCATCCAACAATACATTAAAAAGATTATACATCATGACCAAGTGGGATTCATCCTAGGGATGCAAGTATGGGTCAATATTCACAAATCAATAAATATAATACATCACATAAACAAAAGCAAAGACAAAGATAATATGATCATATCAATAGATGTGGAAAAAGCATTTGATAAGGTACAGCACCCATTTATGATAAAAACACTCAGCAAAGTGGGAATAGAGGGAACATTCCTGAACATAATAAAGGCCATATGTGAGAGACCTACAGCCAACATCATACTTAATGGACAAAACTAAAATCTTTTCCACTAAGATCAGGAAGAAGACAAGGTTGTCCACTTTCACCACTTCCATTCAACATAGCATTGGAAGTTTTAGCCACAGCAATCAGACAAGAAAAGGAAATAAAAGGCATCCAAACAGGAAAGGAGGAAACAAAACTGTCACTGTTTGCAGACGATATGATAGTGTACATGGAAAACCCTATAGACTCTACCAAAGAACGCCCAACCTAATAAATGAGTTTGGCAAAACAGTGGGATACAAAGTCAATATCCAGAAATCAAAAGCATCCTTGTATACCAACAATGAAACATCAGAAGCAGAAATCAAGAAAAAAAATCCCAATTTGATATAGCAACAAGAAAAATAAAATACCTAGGAGTAAACCTAACCAAGGAGATAAAAGACCTGTATGCAGAAAACTACACAACACTGAAGAGTGAAATCAAGGAAGACACAAACAAATGGAAACATATACCGTGTTCATGGATTGGAAGAATTAACATCAGCAAAATGTCCATACTACCCAAAGCAATTTACAGATTCAATACAATACCTATTAAAGTACCAATGGCATATTTTACAGATGTAGAACACACATTTCAAAAATTTATATGGAACCATAAATTACCCCAAATCATAGCTGTAATTTTGAGAAAGAAGAGCAAAGTAGGAGGGATCAGAATACCTGATACCAAACTCTATTGCAAGGCCACTATAATCAAAACAGCTTGGTACTGGCATAAAAACAGGCACATAGACCAATGGAACAGAATAGAGTGCCCAGAAATAAAGACAAGTCTGTATGGTCAATTAATGTTTGACAAAGGGGGAAGAAGCATGAAATGGAGTAAAAATAGCCTCTTCAACAAATGGTATTTGGAGATGTGGACACATATGCAAAAAAATGAAACTCAATCACCAACTTACATTATACACGAAGAGAGATTCAAGGTGGATAAAAGACTTAAATATAACTCATGACAGCATAAAAGTCCCAGAGGAAAACATTGGAAGGAAAATCTCAGTCCATGCAACATCTTCACTGATATGTCCCCTATAGCAAGGGACATAAAGGGAAGAATAAACAAATTGGATCTCATCAAACTAAAAAGCTTCTGCATGGCTAAAGAAGACAGTATTAAAATGAAAACAGAACCAACTGTATGGAAAAACATACTTGCAAATGATACCTTGGAGACAAGGGTTTGATCTCTGAAATACATGAGCTCACCTGACTCCACTCCAGGAAGACAAACAATCCAGTTAAAAATGGTCAAAAGACTTGAACAGACACTTCTCCAAGGAGGAGATATAGAGGGCCTGGAGACATATGAAAAGATGCTTGGCATCACTAGCAATCAGACAGATGCAAATGAAAATCACAAAGGGGTACCACTTCGCACCAGTCATTGTTTATGAATGGCCATCATAAACAATTCAACAAGTATTGGAGAGACTGTGGAGAATAGGGAACCCTATTACATTGCTGGTGGGAATGCGCTGGTGCAGCCACTTTGGAAAACAGTATGGAATTTCCTCAGAAAAATAAAAATTGAACTGCCTTTTGACCCAGCAATACCACTGCTAGGATCATACCCTACTGATCCTGAACCACTAATTCAAAGAACCTATGCACCTCAATGTTCATAGCAGCACAGTTTACAGTAGCCAAGTGATGGAAGCAACCTAAGTGCCCATCAGTAAATGAGTGGCTCAAAAATCTCTGGTACATTTACACAACAGAATACTACAGAGCAGAAAGAAAGATGGAGCTCCTATCCTTCGCGAAAGCATGGATGGAATGGAGAACTTCATGCTAAGTGAAATAAGCCAGGCAGTGAAAAAAAAAATGCCATAGGATCTCACGTATAAGTGGAACATTATCAAGAAAACAAACAAGCAAGCAAAATACAATCAGAGACATTGAAATAAGAACAAACTGACATTAACCAGGAAGGAGGGGAGAGAGTGATAATAGGTAATAATAGGGCAAGTGCCATCAAAGTACATGTATAATGGACATACAGACAAAACCAAAGGGGGCAGTTCAAAGATGAGAGGCAAGGAAGGGTGGTGCAGGAGGGGTGTGGCATGGTGAAAATGAACACAACTCTACTTGAATAAAAGTAAAAAAAAAGAAGAAGAAGAGACAAACAGTGTAAACATATGTGGACCTCAAATAGGTGCACCTAAATATATAAGGAAAATCTTGGTGGACTTCAAGAAACATATCGAGAGCTACACACTCATTGTTGGGGATTTTAACAACACACTATGAATAATGAATAGATCTTCCAAGGAAAAAATCAAGAAGGATATTGTGGCATTGAACAAAACTCTAGATAAATTTAACTTAATAGATATACACAGGAACTTTCACTCCAAATAAACAAAACATATTTTTTTCAAACACCCTTGGAATATTTTCAAAGATAGACCACATGGTAGGACACAAACAAGCTTCAACAAATTTAAGAATGTTTAAACCATATCCATCACTCAGAACACAGAGGATTGACTAGAAACCAACCTTAAAGAAAAAATTCAAGAACATTCAAATACATGAAGACTGAATAGCATGTTATTAAATAATGACCGGGTTAACAATAAGATAAAGGAAGAAATCAAGCAATATCTGAAAACAAACAAAAATGAAAAAACATAACCCAAAATCTATGGGACACAGTAAAGCCAATTATGAGAGGGAAGTGCATAGCAATACAGATATATCTAAAAAAGATGGAAAAATCTCAAATAAATGTCATAACTCTACATCTACATGAAGTAGAGGAACAACAAACACAGCTTAGAGTGAGTAGAAGTAATGAAATAATCAAGATCAGAGCAGAATTTAATGCCATCAAGACTAAAAAAATCCAATGAATTAATGAATCCTGGTGGTGATTCTATGAAAAGATAAACAGGATTGACAAATATTTAACCAGACTTATAAAGAAAAAAGAGAATGGACTCAAATAAATAAAATTTAAAATGAAAGAGGAGAAGTTACAACTGATACCATAGAAATGCAAAGGGTTGTAAACAATTACTTTGAATACCTATATACCAGGAAATTGGATGACCTGGGTGAAATGGACAAATTTCTAGAACTATAATCTTCCAAAACTGAGTCAAGAAGAAGCAGAAAGCCCGAATACACTGATAACAACTATTGAAATTGAAGCAGTAATAAAAGAACCCCTGGCACATGAAAGCTCTGGGCCAGACAATTTCACAGGAGAATTTTACAAAATATTTATAGAAGAGCTAATCTATATCTTTCTCAAACTATTTCAATAAATCCAAAACCAAAGGAATACTCCAAACTTCTTTTTACAAAGCTAGTATAATTCTAATTCCCAACTCACAGCAAAGAAAAGACTACAGGCGAATATCCCAGATAAACATAAATGTTAAAACCCTAAAAAAAATGACTGGCAATCTGTATACAGAAATAAATTAAAAAGTTCATACACCATGATCAAGTGGTATTCATACCAGGGATACAAAGATGGTGCAATATATACAAATCAGTAAGTGCAATACACCACATAAACAATATGAAAGACAAAAACCATATGATCATATCAATGGATGTTGAAAAAGCAATTGATAAGGTACAGCACACATTTATGATAAAAACACTCAGCAAAGTGGGAGTAGAGGGAGGATTCCTCAACATAATAAATGCCATATACAAGAATCTTACTCCCAACACCAAGCTTCAATGGACAAAAACTAAAAGCTTTCCCATCAACATCGGGAATAAGACAAGGGTGCCTGCTATCACCACTTTTATTTGACAGAGTATTGGAAGTTCTAGCCACAGTGATCAGACAATTAAAAAGAAATAAAAGGCATCCAAATTGGAAAGGAGGAAGTAAAACTCATTGTTTGCAGTGAAATGATAGTCCACATAGAAAACCATGTAGTCTCCACCAAGAAACTACTCAACCTAATACATAAATTTTGCAAAAGGGCAGAATACAAAGTCAACATTCACAAATTGAAGGCATTTTTCTACACCAAGAATGAAATATCAATAACAAAAATTAGGAAAAAATCCCACTTACTGTAGCAACAGAAAAATAAAATACCTAGGAATAAATCTAACCAAGGAGGTAAAAGACCTATATTCCGAAAACTACAAAACACTGGAGAAAGAAATGAAGGAAACCACAAATAAATGGAAGAATATACCATGTTCATGGATTGGAAGAATTAACATTATCAAAATGTTCATACTGCCAAATGCAATCTGTACATTCAACTCATTCCCTGTCAAAACACTAATGACATATTTCACAGATATAGAACAAATATTTTGACACTTTATATGTAACCATAAATGACCTCAAATAACCTCAACAATTTAAAGAAAGAAACAAGGTAGGAATGATCACAACACTAGATATCAAACTATATTATAAGGCTGCTGTAATCAAAACAGTCTGGTACTGGCATAGGAAGAAATACATAGGTCAATGGAGCAGAATAGAGAGCCTAGAAATAAACCTATGACAATATGATCTGTTAATATTTGACAAAGGGGGCAGGAACATAAAATGCAATAAAAATAGCCTCTTCAGTAAATGGTGTTGGGAGATCTGGACAATGCATAAAAAAAGAAAGAAAGAAAGAAACTCAACCAACAAGTTACACCATACATCAAAATAAACTCAAGATAGATAAAAGACTTTAATATAAGTTGTCACCATAAAAATTCTAGAGGAAAACATAGGCAAGAAAATTTCAAATATCCCATGCAGCAATATTTTCACTGACACACTGTAACAGGGTGCAGCCAAGAGGGGGGACCCAAATAGGGATTTGGAATGGGGTCCAGAAAACATTAGAAAGATATATAGGATGTCCTCACCCCTTCTCCACCACAGATGTGAGTTGGGAGAAGGGACAAATGGAGCAGGGCCATTGAGAGTTGTTTTGTACAGCCACAGCTTTGCAGCTAACCTCTGGCATGGTATTTTAACATATCTATAACCTTTAACAGGCCACATAGATATGTTAAATAGCTGCAGCCATGCTTAGAGCCAGGGGGATGGAAATGACTTCCACCCACGATGTAACTGGGGGCAGGTCCCCCAGGTTACAGCACCTGCGTGAGAGCTTGGAGATTATTGGCTCCATGACATGGGGCCACACCTGCCCAGATTCATGATGGCAGCCCAGGAAAACTGAAAGGATACAGGAGTGTTGCAAGTGTAGCTGATTGTAGGAAAAGTCAGAAATGGGGCTGTAGAGGAGAATTGGCACGGGGATTTAAACCCAGACGCCACTGTGGCAGTGAAGAGAGAGAAAGCCACGTGCAGCTTCGGTAGGGGAGAGGATCTTGTGGCTGTGGCAATGAAGAGAGAGAGACATGCAGTCTTGGAAGAGTGCAGACCCCCACTGCGGGGGTGGAGAGAATCACTGTGAGGCTTTATCAGAGAACCACCACTCAGCTTTGGCAGAGTGGTGAACCCCGGCCTCCCTGCAGCTTTGCTGAGAAGAACCATGTGGTTTTGGCTAGAGTGGGGACCCCTGCAGCTCTGGTGGATAGAGAGTACCACGCGGCTTTGCGGTGCTCCCTTTGGTCACATGGCCTGGGAAGCAGGAGAGACTTTTCCTAGAAGAAGAGTGAAAGAACTCTTGCCAGTAGGCTATGAGAAGGTGCTACATGGCTTTGGATTAATTAGAGATCCTGCCTGGATCTCTACACAGCTGATGCTTCCAGTAACCTGAGTCACGGATGCTTACTTCATTTCCTGAGTTATGGTACCCCAAATTAGGGCAGGGGAGAAGGAAGCACTGTGGGTGTCTGTGGGTATCCAAAAGGACTTTGATATTTTAATGAAGACATTAGGTCACTACTTTAAGCCTGTATAGCATTCAATAAACATTTTCTTTCCTTTTCACAAATCTCTGGCGTTGAGAGACATCTTTCTTATCTGGCAGTGGACATAACGAACCTGGCAGGGGGTCCTTTTGGTAATAGTGTACCGTGACCCCCCTTGACCCTGTGTGTGGGTGTGTTTGGTAACAGTTTTTGGTGACTCTGGTGGGACAATAATTGCCCCCTGGTCTTTTCTGTAACAACACCCTCTAGGGCAAGGGGTTTAAAGGAAAGAATAAACAAATGAGACTATCTCAAATTAAAAAGGTTCTACATGGCTAAAGAAAACACCAACAAAATGAAAAGGAAACAAACCATATGGGAAAACATATTTGCCAATGATACCTTGGACAAGGGTTTGATCTCCAAAATATATAAAGAATTCAAACAACTCCATACAGAAAGACAAACAATCCAATCAGCAAAGGACCTGAACAGACACTTCTCCAAAGGAGATATATGGAGGGCCCATAGACACATGAAGAAATGTTTAAAATTCACTAGCCATTACAGAGATGCATACTGAAACCACAATTTCATATTATCTCACACAAGTCAGTATGGCTATCATAACCAAATCAACAAACATCAAGTGCTGGTGAGACTGTGGAGAAAATGGAACCCTAGTACCCTGTTGGTGAGAATGCAAGCTGGTGCAGCCATGTGGAAAACAGTATGGAATAACCTCAATATGCTACAGATGGAACTGCTTTTCGATCCAGTTATCCCATTGTTGGGATTATAACTTAACAATCCCGAAACACCAATTCAAAAGAACCTATGTACCTCTATGTTCATAGCAGCATATCTACACCACACAATAGGTAAGTGCTGGAAACAGCCTAAGTGCCTGTCAGAAATGAGTGGATCAAAAAACTACTACACTTACACAATGGAATACTACACAGCAGAAAAAAGAAGGAACTCCTACCCTTTGTAATAGCATGGATGGAACTGGAGAGTATTATGCTAAGTGAAATAAACCAGGCATTGAAAGACAAATACCATATGATTTCACCTATAAGTGGAACCTAGCCAATGAAACAAACAAATGAGGAAAATAGAACCAGAGACATAAAATAAAGAACAAACTCATGGATTCCATGCTGGCAGAGGAGTAAATGGAAGTCACACTAACTTTCTCCCAGGACCAATCTAGAATTACAAGTAAATTGTAAATAAATCACCCAGAACAGACAACTGAACAATAGCAAAAGAGAAGACTTATAATCTCACAGAGAAAGAAGAATCAGCTTCAGCACAACTTGACTGGTAGGGAATGCAGTGGAGATGCAAGAGGGAAAGCTGGCAGCAGCACTTGAGGGATACTTAAGCAGCTGGTTGGATCCCCCTGAGAAAAGTAGGGTCTAAACCCTATAGTGAGAGCCCCAGCTGAGAGCACCAAAGACAAAAAGTGCACAGATAACATCCAGTGTTGAAAAGAGACAGGGTGGCTCTCTGCCAGATGAGTGCTTGGAGATGCAATGAATCATTTAAAGGGCCAATGCACAAAGTTTCATTTGCAGCCAGTTACCCTGGGCTCCAACAATGTGGGGGATGGAGTAGACTAGTGACACCTGAGGTGAGACTAGGGAAGGAAGCTTTGGGGAGAGAACTGAGAGAGTAGACACCAGGATCCCAGTGCTGAGTCACCCCCCGCCCCACCCCCATACAGCAGCAGACATTTGCTCAGACTGAGTGGCAGCGGCCTGAGGGGAAACAATAATCCTGGCCCAGGAAGGATTCTGCCCTATGGTGCTTCAGCCTGATTGCTGAGTGCAAAGTTACTAGATTAAGAACTGAAAGAATCAGCCACAGATAATTGTTCCCTGGAAGTCTCAAACGGGCTGCCTAAAGCAGTTGGGGCCACTATGTAACATCACCAGAGGCAGATCCAGAAAGAAAAAACAGTGGTAAATACTAGATGTTTTCAAGATGAAATCCACTGTGGTCTTCTCCGTGATTTGCGATATTTTCTTTACTGCATAACTTTTTTTTCTTGTCTAACATTCATTTCTTGTCCAACTCTGTGCATATTGTCACTAGATTTTATATTATAGTTTATTTTAATTCACATATTTTGACCCTCCCTTCTTTTAGTCCATTGTACCTTCTTCTTTCCTCTCATTATTTTCATCTTAAAGTTTGTTTTCTCTCTTACTACAACTTGTTTCCATTCAGCACTCTTACTGTATCTTCCCCCTCCAGTCTCTCAAAACTAATTTCCTTGTCAATGTTCATCTCATGTTTTTTTCCCACTCTTAAAATACCCACATTCTCTATCTTTAGCAATCTTTACTGGTTGGTTGTGGGTATGGTAGTTATTATTGTGTTTTTTAGAAATCTTATCTCTAGGTCTTAACTAATTTTGTATTTCAAATCTTAATTTTACCCTTCCCCTCACCTGCCCATTTTTTTTGTCTCAAATTTTAATTTTTCCTGTCTTAGCCTGTTTTTTTATTTCTTCTTTTTTAATCTTTCAACTTCCCCTTTTTTCTTTTTCTCACCTCAAATTTTAATTTTTTTCCAGTCTTTGCTTGGTTTTCAATCCTTGCTCTTGGTATTCCCTCTCCCTTTATCAACACAAAATCACTTCCCATTCCTCTAGACAATCTCTTAAACTTTTCTTTCTTTCATTTTTCCCTCTTATTCCCATCCAACGTATATTAATTTTAGCTCATTTGTTGTTGATAATGCTGTGGTGGATCTTTCTCTCCAATTTAGCTCCTCTACTTTTATTATTTATTTACTTTTTTCCTTTTTCATTCTCTCACTTTATTTTGTTTTATTTTAATTTTTGTTCCAACCTAATACTATACACTTTCCTTCTCTTACTCCATTCCACCTTCTTCATTCCCTTCATATCTACGGTGTAAATTTTACTTTCTTCTTCACATTGCTCTGATCCCCAACTCATATTAGTGCTCTTAAGTCAACTCGCTCTAAATAATTTTTCTTCAGCAGGTCATCTCATATTCGTTCTCCTTTCTTATAATAGTCATAATCTCTTTACACACTTATTAATACTGGTTCACTCAGTTATGATAGTAGGATTGCAAAAGAGAGTTGTTATTGTGGGTGTGGGTTTGCTTCCTGGGCTATGTTGTTTTATTCTAACAGCACCTGAACAACAGCATACAAGATGTGGTGGGCAGAGTGACCTTCTGTCAACCCACTGGAGGGAAGGACCCACCTAAGAATAACCCAACAGCTATCAAAACACAATCACATCAGAGAGACATCATAAAGGCCATAAAGGGCATCCCAAGAGCATCATGTTCAGGAGATCAAGGAGACTGTACTACTGAATCACAGGTCTCCTACCACAGAAGTTCACATTACAAAGACAGAGAGTCAAAACAAATAAACATAAGAAGCAGAAGCAAACAATAAGAGTCCTCAAAAAGTGGGAAGATAAAGAAACAACCCTTAACCAAAAGGAAAGGAAAAATCCTTAGAAAGCATGCCAAATGAACCAGAAGCAAATAAACTATCAGATATTGAGTCCAAAACAATGGTTATAAGGAAGTTCATTGAGCTCAGTGAGAATTACAAAGAACTGTAGGGAAGGTACAAGGAAGTTACCAAGAACCACAACAGCATGAAAAAAGATATAGAAACTATCAACAAGAGCAAAGAGAAAATGATGAATACAATTTCTGAATTGAAGAACACAGTAGAAGAAATCAAAACCAGGCTAGATGAAGCAGAAGATAGAATCAGTGAGCTTTAAGACAAGCTCACTTGTCTTAAATTTAAGAAATTTCAGAAATTTAAGAAATTCTCACAGAAAGAGTGAGAAAAGGAAAACAGATTAAAAAAGAATGAAAAAGGGTTCATGAACTGCAGGAGAACATGAAACTGAATAATATCTGTATCATAAGAATACCAGAAGGGAGAGAGAGGAGCAAGGGATCGAAAATTTGTTTGAAAAAGTAATGATGGAAGAATCCCTAATTTGATGAGAGTAAATGTCAAGCATTCCAGGAAGCACAGAGGATCCCAATGAAGAGGAACCCAGAGGCCCACTACAAGACACATCATAATTAAAATGGCAAAATTCAAAGACAAAGAGAGAATCTTAAAGGCAGCAAGGGAGAAACAGGAAGTATCATACAAGAGAGTTCCAATAAGGCTAGCAGCTGACTTCTTAGCAGGAACATTACCAGCCAGAAAAGAATGGCAAGAAATATTTCAAGTAATGAAAAAAAAAAACAGGCCTGCAAACAAGATTACTCTATCTGGCAAGGCTCTCAATTAAAATGGAAGGCAAAATAAGGATTTTTCCAGACAAAAGAGACTAAAAAATACACCTCCACCAAACCAGCATTGTAGGATATGCTAAAGGGACTGCTTTAAGAAGATGAAAAAAAGAGTGAGAAAGAGAGGAACACAGGTACGAAAATGGCAATGAATAAGTACCTTTCAATAATAACCTTAAATGTACATGGATTAAATGCCTTAATAAAGGACATAGGGTAACTGAATGGATAAGAAAACAGGACCCCCACATATGCCATCTAGAAGAGACCAACTTAGAACAAAATACCTATACAGACTGAAAGTGAAAGGTTGGAAAAAATATTCCAACCACATGGACAGAACAAAAAATACTTAGTGTAGCAATACTTAAATCAGACAAAAAAGAACTCAAAACAAAGGCCATAAAAAAAGACACAGAAGGATACTTCCTAATACTCAAGGAAAGAATCCATCAAGGAGACATAAATATTATAAATATATATGCACCAAATATAGGAGCACCCAAATATATAAGGAAAATCTTGGAGGACTTCATGGAAGATATAGATGGCAACACACTTATAGTAGGGGATTTTAACACACCATTGTCAATAATGGATAGATTTTCCTAACAAAATATAAACAAGGATATTGTGGAACTGAAGGACACATCAGATCAAATAGACTTAACTGATATGTGTGGAAACTGTTATCCCAAAGAAGCAAAATATACATTCTTTTCAAATACACATAGGACATTTTCAAATATAGACTATATGATAGGACACAAAACAAGCTTCACAAATTTAAGAAAATTGAATCCATATCAAGCATTTTCTTAGACCAAAAGGGCTTGAAACGGAGACCAACCTCAAGGGAAAAACCTAAAAACATTCAAATTCATGGAGACTAAATAGTATGCTATTAAACAAAGAATGGGTTAATAATGAGATCAAACAAGGAATAAAAAAAATTCTGGAAACAAATTAAAATGAGCACACAACAGTTCCAAACCTGTGGGACACAGCAAAGGCACTTCTGAGACTGAAGTGCCACAGTGCGGGGGAGGGGCTCTGCCCGCAGACCACCCCTGCCCCCATCTGCCACGGATGAAAATAATGCCACCAAGACATGATTTGCTTGGGGAAGAAAGGGGCCATATTCTTTCATGGGAGAAGGGCCCCGAGTCCTTGCCTCAATGGCTTTTTATTAGGTTCGTAACACACAAGGATACAGGTAAAGCTCATCAATCAATGTCAGGTGGCAAGGATCAAACAATAGATAACATTTCAAAGAAATCTGAGGGCTTAATCTGAGTCAGTGTCTGTCAGGTAAGGGGGTTGCAAAGACTTTAGGAGACATACTCATTTCCCGCCTGGACCCTTATCATATGGATGATAACACTCTTAGCAGAGCAAGCTTCACAGGACTTGAGGAATACTTTCTTATGCCTGATTACCCTGGAACACCCCCTCCCCATCAAGATTCAGGCTTAAATGGATTAGAGCCAGGAAGCCCTTCTCCCAGAGCTTCTCCCAGATGGAAAGGGGACTCAGGCTATGTCAGAATAGCCAGGGGGTTTGAGGGTCCTTCGCCCTCACTTGCTGCAGCCCCTGAGCTCTTTCTTGATGGGCTCTCACATGATTGTGTCTGCTAGGGTTGCCCCTTCTCTGAGGGGTCTTACCCATAGACTCTGACTAACCGACCGAGCGTTGGTGGCTAGAGATGGCAGAAGCAGCACTCTTTCCTGGGAGATAAACTTTGTTTCCTCACTGACTCACACAGTCCAGAGGTCGCTCACTCAGCCTTAGCCACAGCGGGCAGTTACAACTCCTGAAACCAGACAGAGCAGTTCCCAACACTACAGGCCTATCTACTGAAGCAACACAGGCCTCCCTAAATAAGATAGAAATATTTCAAATAAACTACCTAACCCTACATCTACAAGAACTGGAGGAACAACAACAAACAATGCCCAGAGCAAGTAGAAGGAAGGGAATAATCAAAATTAGAGCAGAATTAAATGACATAGGGACTAAAACAACAATTCAAAGCATCAATAAATCCAGAAAGTGGTTCTCTGAAAGGATAAACAAAAATTGACAAGTCTTTAACCAGACTCATCAAGAAAATAAGAGGACCCAAATAAAGTAAAAAATAAAAGAGGAGAGTATAATTTATACCACACAAATAGAAAGAATTGTATGAAATTACTATGAACAAGTATATGTCAAAAAATTTGAAAACCTGGGTGAAATGGACAAATTTCTGGAAAATATAATTTTCCAAGACTGAATCAAGAAGCATAAAGCCTGAACAGACCAAAAACAGCTGGTGAAATCGAAGCAGTAATCAAAAAACTCCCAACATACAAAAGCCCTAGACTGGATGGCTTCACAGGAGAATTTTAGGAAACATTTATAGAAGTGTTAATGCCTATCCTTCTCAGACTATTCCAAAAAATCTAAGAGGGAAGACTCTCAAACACTTTTTATGAGGCCAGCATCATCCTAATTCCAAAACCAGACAAAGACACGACAAAGAAAGGAACCTATAGGCCAATATCACTAATGAACAGAGACACTAAAATTCCCCACAAAATATTGGCAAACCTCATACACCAATAAATTAAAAAATCATACATCTTGATCAAGTGGGATTCATACCAGGGATGAAAGGATGGTACAGTATTCGCACATCAATAAACATAATATATCACAAAAACAAAAGGAACAACAAAAATCACATGACCATATCAGTTGAAGCAGAAAGAGCACTGATAAGGTACAGCACTCATTTATGCTAAAAACACTCTGCGATGTGGGAGTAGAAGGAGCATACCTCAACATAATAAAGGCCATGTACAAGAAACCTACAGCTAACATCAAACTCAATGGGCAAAACTAAGAGCTTTCTCACTAAGATCACTAACAAGACAAGGGTGTTCACTTTCATCACTTCTATTCAACAGAATATTGGAAGTTCTAGCCACGATGATCCAACAAGAAAAAGTAATAAATGTCTTCCAAGTTGGAAAGGAGGAAATAAAACTGTAATTGTTTGCAGATGACATAAATGTGTACAAAGAAAACTGTACAGACTCCACCAAAATACACTTGACCTAATAAGTGAATTTGGCAAAACAGTGGAATACTATCTCAATATTCAGAAATTGGAGGCATTTTTTTACACGGAAAATGAAATATCAGAATCAGAAATCAGGAAAATGATCCCATTTACTATAGCAACAACAACAAAAAATACCTAAGAACAAACCTAACCAAGGAGGTAAAAACCTGCAGTCAGAAAACTACAGAACATTGAAAACAATTTGAGGAAGACACAAGTAAATGGAAGCATATACCATGTTCATGGATTGAAGAATTAACATCATCAAACTGTCCATACTACCCAAAGCAATCTATAGATTCAACACACTCCCTATTAAAATACCAATTTCACAGATGTGAACAAACATTATAAAAATACATATTTCACAGATATAGAACAAATATTTCAAAAATTTATGTGGAACCAAAAATGACCTTGAATAGCCACAGCAATTTTAAGAAGGAGGAACAAAGAAAGAGGGATCACAATACCTAACCTCAAACTATATTACAAGGCCACTATAATCAAAACACTATGGTAGTGGCATAAGAACAGAAACATAGATCAATGGAATAGAATACAGAGCCCAGAAATAAACTCATGTCTCCGTGGTCAATTAATAGTTGACAAAGAGGGCAGAAGTATAAAATGGTGTAAAAATAGCCTCTTCTACAAATGGTGTTGGGAAATCTGGACAGCTACATGCAAAAAAAGAAACTTGACCACCAACTTACACCATATACAAAAATAAACTCAAGATGGATAAAATACTTAAATATAAATTGTAGCACCATAATAGTCCTATAGGAGAACATAGGCAGAAAAATTTTAAATATTCCACACAGCGATATTTTCACCAGTATGTCCCCTTGAACAAGGTACATAAAGGAAAGAATAAACAAATGGGACTTCATCAAATTAAAAAGCTTCTGTATGGCTAAAAAAAACATTAACAATATAAAAAGGGAACCAACCAGACGGGACAATGTTTTCCAATGATGCCCTGGAGAAAACATATAAAGAACTCACTCGAGTCCACATCAGGAAGACAAACATTCCATATTTAAAAATGGTCAAAGAGCCTAAACAGACACTTCTCTAAGGAGGATATACAGAGGGCCCAGAGACATATGAAAGGATACTTAGTATGACTGGCCATCAGAGATCTTCAAAATGAAACCATAATTAGATACCACTTCACACCATCAGAATGTCTATCATAACCAAATCAACAAACAAATGCTGACAAGGCTGTGGAGCAAATGGAACCCTAGTACACCATTGGTGAAAATACAGACTATTGCAGCCACTGTGGAAAACATTACGCAATTTCCTCAAAAAACTCAAAATGTAACTGCCTTTTGACCCAGGTAAATCCACTGCTGGGATTATATCCTAACAATCCTGAAACAGCAATTCAAAAGAATTTATGCATAATAATGTTTATAGCAGCACAATTTACAGTAGTCATGTGCTGGAAACAGCCTAAATTCCCATTATTAAATGAGTGGATCAAAAAACTGTGGTGCATTTACACAATGAAATACTAAGCAGTAGAAAGGAAAGAGGAACTCATACCCTTTGGGTCAGCATGTGAAGAGCATTATGCTAAGTAATATAAGCCAGGTGTTGAAGGATAAATATTGCATGATCTCACCAATAAGTGTAACTTAACCAACAAAACAAACAAACAAGCAAAATAGAAACAGAGACATGGAAATAAGGACAAACTGACTGTAACCTGAGATGAGGCAGGTGGGTGATTCAGTGGAAAGGAAGGGTTGTCAAGGAATGCTTATAATGGATGCATGGAAAAACAATGTGGGAAGAGTGTTGAATGTAGGAGATGGGTGTGGTTAGGGCTGGGGAGAGTAATGCGGGGGAAATGAGAACATCTGTAACTGAACAACAATTAAAAGTAAAATAAAATAAAGCAATATTTCAATTAAGGGTTAAAAGAAGAAACTGACATTGACATGTGGGGAAGTGCAAGGGGAACAATGGGGGAAAGTGGAAGGGGCAAGACAAGGCACATGAATAGTAGACTCATGGGCATGAACCATGTGCTGGGGGGATTGCCTGTGGGAGTGTGGGGTGATGGAGCAGTGGAGAGCAACTGGAAATAAGCAGGACAACTGTAACTGAACAATAATATATTTTTTCTTTTTGCTGCTCTGTTTGGGTGTTTTTTTGGTACCTTGTCTCTCAAATTGCTGATTTGATCCTATGCATCACCAACCTACCCTTTATTCCTTCCAGTGTGTTCTTCATATCAGATATTATGTTCTTCATTTCTGACTGGTCCTTTTTTATGGTTTCTATTTTTTTCATGCTGTTGTAGTTCTCATTAAGTTCCCTAACCATCCTTATAACCATTACTTTAAACTCTATAGCTGATGGATTGATTGCTTGCCTCCATTTTATTTAGCTCTTTTTCTGAACAGTTCTCCCATTCTTTCTTTGGGACCGATTTCTTTGTCTCTTCATTTTGACTGCCTCTCTGTGTTTGTTTCTATGTATTAGATAGATCTGGTATGACTCCCAGTCTTCATGGGATGGCCTCATATACTAGATGTCTTGTGGGACCTGTTGGCACATTTTCTTTGATCATCTGGGCTAGGTCCTCTAGGAATGTCCCTTGAGTTTGTTATGTGTGCTTTCCAGTTGTAATTGAGTCTTGGTTGCTATTGGCTAATTTGTGCATAGGATCAACCCTCAGGACTTCTGGCCATGAGGCTCAATCCCAACTATGACATGCAAGCGGCTGTGCAGGTAGGTGCTGACTCTGTGAGGTGGAATTTGTCTCAGCAGTGTTTAGTGCCTGCCAAGATCTCCCTTTGGGTATGCTTTTTGTGAAATTTACTAGATCCTGCTCTAATGCTGCTTGAAGCTGGCCACTGAGCATGTTGTTTCTGGGTCTTTTGGGAGGGACTCTGGTGCAGGTCAATGTCAGATCCTCTTTGTGCCTGGCCCTTGGCTACCTGTTTGGAGCTACAAGAAATCCACAGCTTGTGGCTGCTTCTATTGGGCTTAGGTGTATGTGTGAAGGACCAAGCTGTGCACCAGAACTGGCTTTTTCCAGGTGGTGCCAGGGTAAGTCAAAGTCCCAAGGCACCCCTAAAACCATCTTATCCTGCCTCTGCCTGCTCAGTCAGTGAAAGTCCTCGTGGAGTCAGGAGGATGGGGCTAGTGGATCTCCTTTAAGGGGGAGCTCCTGGTCAGGATTCAGGGAAGGTGGTGGGTGTGGTCCCTGTTTCGAAGCCACAGGAATCAGTCTGTCCTGGATTTTCCCTCACCTCAGCAAGGCAGAGTCACTAGGAGCTGGGTAAGTGGGGCCTCCAGAGCCCAGAAGTTGGGTCTACCAGAAACCAGGAGGTTGGTTCTATCTAATCTCCCATGAAGGGGAAGCACCAACTAGCTGGGTTCATGAAAAAGTGGTGAAATGGCTCCCACCCCACAGCCAGATAACCCAGTCACTGATAGATTCCTAAGTCTGCCCAGACTTCTACACCCTGGCCAAAGCTGCTGACTCCTTAGCAGGGCCTAAACTCTGTAGGGGAAAGCTAGAGGGAATCTAGAGTATAGGGAATTCCCATAGGCCGATGCCTCCTAGAGGGAAGTGCTCCACCCAAAAATGATAGTGTCTGCTGTATGGAAGATAATTCAGCCCAGGGATCCTGGCGGCTGTCCTCTAGCTGATTCCCTGAAGTCCCAAACCCCAGCTTCTCATGAGTTGACTGCAGTTCTCTATGCCCTTCTTCTCCTGGAGCCCAGGGTGAGTGGCTGCAAACAAAATTTTGTTCATTGACCCTTTAAGAGGGTGCCTGCACCTCCAGAGGACTCTGTTTCTCCCTGGTGGACAGAAACCCCACTGCTTTTCACAGCTGAATATTATGTGAGCTCCTCTTCCTGGGTCTGATGCTCCAGGCTGGGGAGGCTGGCTTAGGGTTTAGGCTCCCCAAATCCTCTGGGGGAATACCCCAGCAGCTGAGATATCCCTCTAGAACCTCAGCCACAGCCTGTGGTAGCAAAGCCAGCCCTTTTTACATCTCCCCACTTTTTGCCAGTCTCAGTATGGCTTCTTTTGTAAATCATTGGTTATAAGATTCCTCTTCAGCTAGTCTTCAGTTGGTTATTCAGGATGATTGTTCTTTAATTTAGTTGTAATTCCAGTTTGCTCCTGGGAGGAGGTGAGTGTAGCTTTTAGCTACTCCACTGCCATCTTGAAATAGCCTACAAGGAAGATCTTGTGGTGATGGAACAGTTCTAAATCTTGATTACAATTGTTTTTACACAGATCTACATGTGTGATAGAACTAGACATGCACACCATACCAATGTTAGTGTTCTGGTATGATACTGTACTACAGTTATATATTATACCACCAGTGAAAGAAATGGGTGAAGGGTACATGATATCTCTCTGTACTATATTTGTAACTTCCTGTGAATCTATAGACATTTCAAAAATTTTTAAAAATCAAGGGAATGATAACCACAAAATTTAGAGTTTACTTCTAAAAATGAAGAAGGAAATAACATAGTGCAGAGCCAAGAGAATCCTAATGCTGGTAATAGGTTCATGGATGTTCCTAGTATTATTATGCTTTCTTATTTTATATATTCTGTGTAGGCCTCAAAAGTTACATATCACAACTATAAACACCATTAAGTTTGAAAAATTTTAGTAAATTTGCTTTTACTGGAAGAAATTGTATGATTAGGGATGTTTGTGGTTTGGTGGGATTATCCTAACTCCCAGACATAACCCTCATGAATTGTCATACATGCTACAATGGTGAGACTGGTTATCCTTTAAAAGGATGTGCCTAAGGACACCTGAGTTTTTGAAGGATGTTCCATCCTAAAATCTCAGAGTAAGTTCTCAAAATTAACTCTACTACACATTTGCAAATCTGTTCCTGATCCCAGATTCCACCTGCATTAATTTGAAAATGGGATGTTCTGTTTCAGGGTGATTCATATTCCAGTGAGACCTTAAAATTTGTATTGCTCTGAACCAAAGTCTCCTGCAATCCCATGTTTTTATTCAGTCATTTATCTTTCTGTAAATTCAGAATCTGATATTTATTTCAATTGAATGTTATCTTCTTCTGTTTGACAAGCCTACCAACCTCCTGAGGTCTTTCTTAGATTGTGTTTGGTTTTATTAATGATTTTTTATAGTTTAGTGTCATATGGATATTTGGTCATGCTATCAATTATGTTATCCATATGTCTCATTGATGTAATTAGATATTGTCGTGAGTGTCATAACTGAGAGTCAAATTCAGAGCTTTGAGTATTCCCATTGTAGTCTGTAATTAGCCCATTAAATCCTTCCTCTGAGTTCAACCAAGAATTGTCAATCATCCTCTGCTTCTGTAATTTGTTCACAAATAAATTGAGTAATCAGTGACATTATGATTTATGAATGTAAAATATATTCCTTAAATAACCTTTATGATAGTATCATCCAAACATGAAAAAAGGAACAAGGACAATCAATCTAGATATCAGAACAAGTCCATCTACCCTGTAATCAACACTCACTGTTGTCATAGTGATCATAGGGGGCCTGAAACTCTCAAACTTAAATTTTCAGTGGAAGTATTTCTTTCATTTATTCAGAAACATTTATTTACTTACCCCTATTATAGAAAAATATTAAACTGTGAAGAAAGCTGAAGAGTACAAAGTAAAGAACCCCTGAATTCCACTCCCCATTTCCACAGCCAAAGGATAACTACTAACATGTAATACTTTGTTTTGCACCCACCCAAACCTTCCCTACAGAGTGAGTTATGACAGTAAGATTCTTCCTGCTACCAGCAGTTCAGATGAGCTTCAATATGAACAAGAAAGGCACTGCATTTGACTCAGGTAGATGAAAAGCCCAGAGGTGGGGCTTCTTTTGTGTGAGATTTCATATGAGAGCTCACAACTTTCACCAAGACCTGCTTTCCTGCCCTCTTTCAGTGCAGCTTTCTATGGGGTTGTCTTCAGCTGAAGGCTGGTCTCACCTTGTTTAGCTACTCTTGAGATCACATGACTCTTTATGCATGTCCAGCAGAAAAGACAGAGAACCTTTTTGCCCTGCAAAAAACTGAAATTCTCTTGGATTGGACTGGCTAAGGTCACACACTACTACCCACTAAAATCATTTATATGAGTTTATTTGTACCTTGCATATATTCAATCCCTTGCTTTTCCATTTAATATAGCTAGGATGTCTTCAGTCCATATAGTTCTAAAAAAGTGAGCTCTGGAATATGAGACCACAAGGAGAAAATGTCTGAGATAACAATGTTAAGTTAAACAACATTGGACAATGGGCATTTACTGGACTGGGACCTCCAGATTCTCATCTTGAATTTGCATATGAACCAGGAAACCCTTTGGTGTCTTGGTTTCCCAGGTGCAAAATGAAGGGTATGCAGGACCCCATGATTCTAGCTCAAAGATACCATAAACAAGCTTATGTCTTCAAAAAGACATCTGTCTCTTAGAAAAGGTAAATTATTTGGGGCTAAAATGTGGGTGAGTAATAAGTTGACCCAGGAATTCCAGCTTCATGAGTTTGTTTCAGTCAACATCCAAAGGAAAGAAGAATGTCTCTTCCAGAATGTCTTTTCCCCATAGGTCCACAACACACCTCCCCTTGTGCCTGTGGGCCTGGCTTTATCACAATGAAGGGAAAGGAAGCAGTTCAATGCACCACAACAGGGAAAGAATGGAAGAGGGAAGGACTGATCAGTCACATGGCCATTTCTAACCCATTATGGCCGGGGAATGCCATGCACTTATTGGCTCAAGCAAAAGGGATAGCTGAGGTTACCTCCAAAGGTCAGCCTCTCCTGTGGTTCACAGGTTGAATCTGGAGAGGAGGCTTCCAAACAAAAATCAGGTGCTGTAAGGCAGGGATGAGGAGGGTGTGTGCTGAGCACATAGGCTACTGCATCCTCCCCAGCTGAGGATTCTGTTGGAAGTAAGATGTCTACAGAGAGGGACTAGAATGCTCTCTATTTCAAGCCACTTGGTAAATAGTCAGTGTGTCTTTTTTTGTGAATTGTAACAAACCCCCCCCCACAAAATTAAAGAACAAATCTTGAGGTTTTAGAACCTATTTTCAATTAAATCCAATCATTATATGTTATAATCATTCATTATATTAAGTGTGACTGTGTTGGTTATAGCAATGTGGTACCTGCCTTCCAGGAGCCAATGCTAAAATCATCAGGACTCTTTCTTCTATGGGACACATGAAGAACAGTAACACTGTTTCCTGCATGGGCAGTCCTTCTCTCTGTCCCTTTGTTTGTGGCAGGCTCTGAGCTATAGTGGACACTGCTGAGTTAGGACCCAGTTGCCTGGGTGATAAGTTACCTACCACTTACCATCTCTGTGAGTCTAGGCAATATGCACACTTATACACACACACATCTGCACACACATGATGGGGGACTCAAAAAAAATAAATTATCTTCTGGAGGGTGGGGCCCCTTGTAATACAGACTTCCCCACTAGGTGAGTGTTCTAGAACCCATCTGAATCAGTGTACCAGCTGGCATTGTTGTGAGAGGCTACATTTGACTTCAGTGAATTTTTAAAATATTTATTGCTTGGAATTTTATTTTTCTAATATATCTGCTTAATATGATCCCTACCACAAGTGTTTTGAAGACTCTTTCAATACATTTTCCATTTCATGATGGGTGATTTACCAGTGCATCAGCCCACTCCACAATGAGTGTTCAATAGATTTTGACCCAAAAAGGCATGACCCCAGACCCCACCCTCCCTCTTCACCCTATCTCACCCCAAGCAAGTTTTTATTTCCCTGGATGAAAACATTCCTCAAAGGGAAACAATTTGTTGATGTGCAAGAGGTGAAACAAAAAAACAGCAGAAGTACTAAAAAGCATCAAAATCAACAAGTTCAAAAACTGTTTTGAGCAGTGGAAAAAATGTTTCTATATGTGTAATGTATCAAATGAAGAGTACTTTGAAAGTGACTAAAGTTGAAATATATAATAATAAATACATATTTTTTTTATAAATAAATTCTGTTTTGGGGGGTCCTCCCTTGTGTATGTGTGTATGTGTATAAAGAGAGTAAATATAATACCAAACCTTCTTGACAAGGTTGCTATTGTGAGTAAATGTGTGACTAAGTATGTTTGGAACAGTGAGTGACATTGAGTAAGTGCTCATTAAGTGTTTTTGTTGTCTTTATTACTGTTTTTATACTTATCAATGAAGCAATTCTTTACTTAATGAAATCAAGATATCTGGTTTTAGCACTGGTAGGTGAACTCTCATGTAGAGAGGGGTGGCTAGACCAAGTGGCTCTTTCTCTGTACCTACTAGGGTTTATCTTTTTGTTGGGTGAGGAGGAATATGTGTCTCTCTTTTTTCTATTGTCATAAAGTATACATAACATAGCATTTACCCTTTTAACCATTCTAAAGTGGACAGTTCAATGACTTAAGTACATTGATAGTGTTGTGCAGCCATCACTGTCATCCACTCCAGAACTTTCCCAGTCTCCCAAAATGAAACTCTGTCTTCACTAAATTCTAACTCCCTATTCCTTCTCCCTCAGCACCTGGAAACTACTATTCTGCTTTCTTTCTCTATTAACTTGCTTAATCTTGTTGCCCCATATTAGCAGAATCATACAATGTTTGTCCTTTTGGTCTGGCTTATTTCATTTGACATGTTTTCAAGGTTCATCCATGCTGTAGCATGTGTCAGAATTTCATTCTGTTTTAAGTCTGGGAGGACAGAAACATATTTCTATGCATATGGCTTTTGGCTACTGTGACTAATGCTGCTATGAAGATTGGTATATGTTATTTGTTTGCGTACATGATTTTCATTCTTTTGAGTATATACCAACAAGTGGAATGTTAGGTCATATACTTAACTTTTGGAGAAACTGCCAAACTGTTTTAAATAGTAGCTGTACTATTTTCCATTCCCACCAGCAATGCAGAAGTATTTCGGTATCTCCACATCCTCTCCAACACTTGTTATTTTCTGTTTTTTTTTTTTTTAAGACAATAACCTTCCTAACCTTTCTAATGGGCATGAAGTAGTGTTTCTTTTTTTTTGTTTTTATTGTGCTGCTACCACACTCCAGTCCCTGGACACTAATTGTTCATCTTTTTTCAATATTATACTTTTTATTAAATATTAAACATTTTTACATATGCTAATTTTTTAAGGTTTATTTTGCCCCATAAAAATATAAAGCAGTTTAGAAAGTAATTCTTTCTTTCCAGCTTTACTGAGATATAATTGACATACAATATTGTGTAAGTTTAAAGTGCACAATGTGTTAATTTGTTAAACTTACATATTGCAAAGTAATTACCACTATGGCAGGTAGCTAACACCTCCATTCCTCCACATAATTTCCATTTCCTTTTTGTGGTGAGAGCATTTAAGTCTAGTCTCTCCACAATAATTCAAGTATAGAATACAATATTGTTAACTATAGTCACCATGCTGTATATTAGATCTGCAGAACTTTTTAATGTTATAGCTGGAAGTGTATATCCATGACCAACATCTCCCCATTTTCATCATCCTCCAGACCCTCATAACCATCACTCCATTCTCTGTGTCTTTGAGTTCTGGATTTTTAGACTCCATATATAAGTGGAGTCTGAAAACTTACATTTGTCTCTCTTTATCTGACTTATTTCACTTAGCATACTGCACTGTAGTTTCATCCAAGTTGTCACCAATTCTGTCTCATGGCTGAATTAGATTTCATTGTGTGTGTTTCTCTATCATCTGTCTATCATCTATCTATCTATTCATCTATGTAATCACATCTTCTTTATCCATTCATTTGTTGATGGATGCTTATATTTTTTCACATCTAGGCTACTGTGAATAATGCTGCAATGAACATGGGGTGCAGACATCTCTTTAAGATTTATTATTTCTCTTTTAAAGATATGGCCCAAGTATGATTTCCTATAACATACCCAAAGAAGGATAAAGTTTTATAAAGACCTTATTAAATATCAAAGGGAACATGGACTTCCAGCCAAGACAGAGGGATAGGTAGATACACTTTGTCTCCTCACACAACCAAAATAAGAAGAACAACAAATTAAAAAAAACAAACCTAGGACCTCTGGCCAAGATGGAGGCATATGTTAGACACACTGGTACTTCCTCGTACAACCCAAATAAGGACAACAATTTAGAAACAAAAAACAACTAGTACTAAGAGAAAATTGAACTGTATGGAAGTCCGACAACCAGGGAGTTAAAGAAGAAACATTCATCCAGACTGGTAGGAGGGGCAGAGTCAGGTGGCCCAGCAAAAAGGGGTCTCAGCAATGTGGTAGCTGGCGGACCCTGGGTGTGCAAGGCAGCAGCTAGTGGACTCAGTGAGGTGGTGGATTGTGGAGGGGCATGGTGTACAAGGCAGCTGGCAGACCAGGAGGTCCCACATTTTAGCTCAGATACCAGGCAAAACTGGGGAGTGAGACAGACCACAAAACCCACGGTCTTAGCACAGGGAAACAAAGCCTCAAAACACCAATTGAAAACACCCGTGGGGGTTGACATTTCTTAAGAGACTCCCAGCCTCAAAGGAGAGTTCATTGGAGAAACCCACAGGGTCCTAGAAAGTACACAAACCCACCCACATGGGAATCAGCACCACCCACATGGGAATCAGCACCAGAAGGGTCCAATTTGCTTGTGGAAGTTGGGGATGTGACTGAAATCCGGCAGAGAGAAGCAAGCACCATTGTTTCCTCTCAGACCCCTCCCCCACATACAGTGTCATAGCCCAGCAACTGGGTTGCCCCACCCTGGTGAACACCTAATGCTCCACCCCTCATTACATAACAGGCATGACCAGACCAAAAAAAAAAAAAAAAAAAGGGAAAAAAGAAATGGCCCAAATGGAAGAACAGGTCAAAGCCCCAGAGCCAATACATCGAAGCGACCAAGGGATAGCCAACCTACCAGATGCACAGTTCAAAGCACTGGTGATCAGGATGCTCACAGAATTGGTTGAATTTGGTCACAAATTAGATGAAAAAATGAAGGCTATGCTAAGAGAAATGAAGGCAAATGTACAGGGAACCAATAGTGATGGGAAGGAAACTGGGACTCAAATCAATGGAGTGAACAAGAAGGAAGAAAGAAGCATCCAATCAGAAATGAATGAAGAAACAAGAATTCAAAAAAATGAGGAGAAGATTAGGAACCTCCAGGACATCTTTAAATGTTCCAACATCCGAATTGTAGGGGTACCAGAAGGAGAAGAGGAAGAGCAACAAGTGAAAAAGTTATTTGAACAAATAATAAAGAAGAACTTCTCCAATTTGCCAAAGGAAATAGACTTCCAGGAAGTCCAGGAAGCTCAGAGAGTCCCAAGAAGATGGACCCAAGGAGGAACACACCAAGGCACATCATAATTACATTACCCAAAATTAAAGATAAGGAGAGAATCTTAAAAGCAGCAAGAGAAAAGGAGAGAGTTACTGACAAAGGAGTTCCCATCAGACTGTCAACAAATTTCTCCAAAGAGACCTTACAGGAAAGAAGGGGCTGGAAACAAGTATTCTAACTCATTAAAGGCAAGGACCTACATCCAAGATTGCTCTATCCAGCAAAGCTTTCATTTAGAATTGAAGGGCAGAAAAAGTGCTTCTCAGATAAGGTCAAGTTAAAGTTCATCATCACCAAGCCCTTATTATAGGAAATGTTAAAGGGACTTATCTAAGAAAAAGATAAAAAACAGGTGCAGTAAAATGACAGCAAACTCACAATTATTAACAACCGCACCTAGAACAAAAAGAAAAACAAACTAAGCAAACAACTAGAACAGGAATAGAACCACAGAAATGGAGATCACATGGAGGGTTAGCAACAGGCAATTGGAGGAGGAGAGAGGGGAAAAAGGTACAGAGAATGAGTAGCAGAGATGATAGGTATAAAATAGACACAGGAAGGGCAAGAATAGTATGGGAAATGTAGAAGCTAAAGAACTTATAAGTATTACACATGGTCTTGAACGTAAGGGGGAGGGAATGTGGGTGGGAGCGGGAGTGCAGGGTGGAGGAGAGTGAAGGGGAGGAAATGGGACAACTGTAATAATATAATCAATAAAATATATTTAAAAAACCCAAATGACCAGAAAATTGGACTGTATGGAAGTCTCACTGCCAAGGAGGTAAAGAATAAACATCCATTCCGACTAGTAGGAAGTGCAGAGATGAGCAGCTGGAGTGGAGAGGACCAGTGATGAGAGAATGGCTAGAGAACTGGGGAGAGTGAGCAAGGCAGCAGCTGGCAGACCAGGCAAGGCGGCAGCTGGCAGAGTGGGCAGTCCCACATTTGCATGCAAATAAACCAGAAGGAACAACTGCGGAGCGAGACAGACAACACAACCCAGTGTTCCAGCACAGGGAAATAAAGCCTCAAAACCTCTGAGTGAAAAAACTTGTGGGGGTCAAAGCAGCAGGAAAAACTCTCAGCCTCACAGTAGAGTTCATTGGAGAGACCCACTGGATTCTAGAAAGTACACAAAACACCCATCAGGGAATCAGCACCAGAAGGGCCCAATTTGCCTGTGGGTAGTGGTGGAAGTGAGTGAAAGCTGATTGAGAGCTAAGCAAGTGGCATTGTGCTCTCTCAGACCACTCCCCCACAAACAGCACCCCAATATAGCCACAAGGGTTGCCCTGTCCTGGTGCATACCTAAGGCTCCTCCCCTTAATAAGTAAAGGGTGTGCTGAGACAAAAAAAAAAAATATATGGCCCAAGTAAAAGAACAGATCAAAGCTCCAGAAAAAATACAACTAAGCAACAAAGAGATAGACAACCTATCAGATGCACAGTTCAAAACACTGGTAATCAGGATGATTACAGAATTGATTGAATTTGGTTGCAAATTAGATGAAAAAATGAAGGCTACACTAAGTGAAATAAAGGAAAATTTACAGGGAACTAACAGTGAAGGGAAGGAAACCTGAACTCAAATCAATGGCTTGAAGCAGAAGGAAGAAAGAAACATTCAACCAGAACAGAATGAAGAAACACGAATTCAAATAAATGAAAAGAGCCCTAGGAACCTCTGGGACAAGTTTAAATATTCCAACATCAGAATCATAGGGGTGCCAGAAGGAGAAAAAAAAAGCAAATAATTGAAAATTTATTTAAAAACATAATGAAGGAAAGTTTCCCTAATCTGGCAAAGGAAATAGACTTCCAGGAAGTCCAGGAAGTTCAGGAAGTCCCAAAGAAGTTGGACTCAAGGAAGCATATATCAAGGCACATCATAATTACATTACCCAAAATTAGATACGGAGAGAATCTTAAAAGCAGCAAGAGAAAAAGGAGAGAGTTAACCTACAAAGGAGTTCCCACAAGACTATCAACTGATTTCTCTAAAAGAAACCAAGCAGGCAAGAAGGGGCTGGAAATAAATAGTCAAAGTCATGAAAAGAAAGGACCTGTATCCAAGATTACTCTATCCAGCAAGTCTATCATTTAGAATAGAAGGGCAGGTAAAGTGCTTTCCAGACAACGATAAGTTAAAGGAGTTCATCATCACCAAGCCCTTATTATATGAAATGTTAAAGGAATTTACTTAAGAAAAAGAAGAACATCAAAAATATGAACAGTGAAATGACAACTCACACTATCAGCAACCGAACCTAAAAAACAAAAACAAAAATGAATTAAGCAAACAATTAGAACAGAAACAGAATCACAGAAATTGAGATCACATGGAGAATTATCAGTGGGAAGGGGGAGTGAAAAGAATGGGGGAAAAGGTACAGGGAATAATATGCATAAATGGTAGGTACAAAGTATACAGGGGGAGATTAAGAATAGTATGGGAAATGGATAAGCCAAATAACTTCTATGTATAACCCATGGGCATGAACTAAAGTGGGGGAATGATGGTGAGAGTAGGGTACAGGGTAGAGGGAAATAAAGGGGAGAAAAAAATTGGACACTATAATAGACTAATAAATAAAATATATTAAAATATATAAAAGAACACAAGAGAAAACCATGAATATACAAGAAGAATAAAAAGTTCAGCTTACAAAAGATTTTAGTTTAGACATAGGCCTTGTGCCAGTCACTTTTTTCCTCCTGAGTTGCCAGAGGCTAGTACAACAAGACAGGCTCTTGGCATGAGTTATTATTTCCCTGCTTTTGGCCCATGTCTACATAAGGTTTCATTAGCAGTTTGTGGCCTCAGCCAGTCAGGCATGGTGAGTCACTTTCTGGCTGACCAAAAGAATGATTCTATTTTATCTGCCTCTGAAGCCTTTTTGCCTGGCTCTTGTTTCTGGATTGATAGACTTTTCTCAGTCCTCAGAGGACAGGAAAAATTTTAATAACTGATAAATAAATTGTTTCCATCCTCAAGTAATACACAGTCCACAAGATACAAGCCCAACAGAAAACAATGCCTACCCACAGGCTATCCGCAGCACCCATACAACAGATGTTACACATATAGAACAATGGTGGGTCCTTCTGCAAACATCTGGTTAAATCATGAACCTGCTAGATTTATTCTTCCTGGATGTTCTTTGTTGTTCTACATGGTGCTTCAGTTACCTAGGACTGCATAACAAACCACTCCAAAACAGTGGTCTAAGAAGTAGCAACCATTTTTTTTTTCATGAGTCTGGGACTTAATTGGGTCAGCTGGGTAGTCCTTGCTCAGAGTTTCTTAGGAGGCTGTAGGCAGTTGGTGACTGGAACTGGGGTTTTCTTGAAAGCCTCATAGGTCACATACCTGGCACCTGGGCTGGGAAGATTAAGGTGATGGGATCCCCAGGCATCTCTCTGTCTCTGTCTCTAATTTTTCCACAAGTGGTCCTTTTAGCATGACAGTCTCAGTGTAGTTAGATTTCTTATATAGTCACTGAAGCTCTATTCACTGCCACTTTGTGTATCTCTGCAGTTTCTATTTGATATCACCACTTGGGGATTAAAATAAACTGTTAACACTCAGATAAAAAGTGTGCAACGAGGACCATAGCTGTTAAAAATCTATAAAATTAGGAAGAGAAATTTCCACAAGGCCTCCAGTGTATAAGATGCAAACAGTCTTTGACTGTCTACCAAGTTTTTAATATCAATACTCCACTTCCTGAGGAATGAGCTGAGCAGTCCCTTGGCAGGGTAGAAAGGGTGAAAATCTGGGTCCCCTGAGTATATGGTGATGACTGCTGTGGGATGTAGGAGGGCAACATGATGTGATTTGGAATCTGGCTGCTTGAATTTAACTCTGACTCAACTATATTTGCTGTGGGCTCTCAAGAAAGTTTCTCAAACTCCTTCCAGCCTCGTTTTCCTCCTCTAAAAGATGAGAATGATTGTAGCACCTACCTCATGACTTGTGAAAAATAAACTGGATATCTTACCAGAAGCATTTAAAATAATGTCTATTTCAGAGTAATGCTCAAAAACTATTCTCAACTTTTAACATTAATACCAGAGCTTAGAATTTTTGCCATGAGGCATAGGACTTTTATTGACAAGATTCTGGCCTGATGTTCCCAACTCTCAGAAAACATTGATGCAACTATACATGAGTAGAGATAAATAGAAAGAAGGATTAAAATGTTCAAATGAGTTGGAAACAAAGACAAATCTCCTTTAGCAATTATGAAGCTATAAAAAGAATGAGAGCAGTGTTAGTCTTCTCAACATATTTCTGAAACAACTTGGCTGAAGGATAAATTACAGTACAGACAAGTACTAAGTGCCCTGAAAGCTACTTTGCACAATCTTATGAAGGTTTCAGGGCTGAATGCATTTTTCTTGGCAGCAAGAAAATTTGTCAATCAGGAGTGTGAAAATTGGAATTGCCAAGGCTGAAACAAAAACAAACACATTTCACCATTTTGAGGAGGCATCAAGGTTGAGCTTTGCAGCTGTTGTCCTGTGTGAAAGAAAATATAGGCTCCTGGCTGGAAAAAAATGGAATGTAATTATGTTATGATGAGCTGGGAGAAAATGGCAATGAAAAATTGTCATGCAAAGCGTGATGGATGATGTTTTTCAATTCAAACTGCTGGAATGCAGCAGTAGAGAAAAATGGCATAATAACTCTTTTCCTTGTCTTCCAACTTGGGAAGCAGAAATGCAGTAGCATATCATATCTTTTTGTTTTATATGTTTTTTTCTTGATATAATTATGTCAGGTTTGTGAAATGGAATGTAGAGTCATTGATAATAAAATAAAGTAGATATACCACTTTTAGGCAGAAACCTGTAATTCCATTGGATAGAAATTTTCAGTTGCTTTATTTATATTTTGAAAATTACACAAGGGTCTTCTTATGGTCATTTACATGATGGCAAACTATCCATCTCTAAATATATGGCTTCCAAGTAGTGTGCATTTTATTTACATTGAGTCAGTGCTAATCACATTTTAAATCACAGTCAGGAAGACAACTGACATTAATCAAGGAGACTCATTTGTTGTTTGTTCATCTGCAAAGGGTGCTATCTAGCAGTTTGGTTTAGTCATGAGTTAATATTCATCACAGAGACAGAAGGTGTATTCTGTTTTTTTAAGATTTAATTAATTAATATTTTTGAGAGAGGGGAAGGGAAGAATAAAGAGAGGGGGGAAGCATTGGTGTGTGAGAGAAACATCGATCAGTTGCCTCTTCCACACTCCCAACCAGGGACCTGACACACAACCCAGGCACATGCCCTGACCAGTAATTGAGCCGGGCGCCCTTCTGTTTGCAGAACAATGCCCAACATTCATATATTACTTATGAGAGTATAAAATGTTACAACCATTTTGGAAAACTAGTATTTCCTTATAAAGTTAAGTATACACCTGCACAGAAATTCCATTTCTAGGTTTTACACAAATGAAACAAAATATGTATGTTCACAAGAAGACACATGGAAACTGTAAAAAACTGGAAACAACACAAATATATAGGAAAAGGACAATGAATATTTTGCAGCATTTACATACAATGAAATAAATACTAAGCACTAATAAAAGAGAAACAGACTACTTATATGTACAACAGCATGAATGAATCTAAAAAATATTGTGATGACCTATATAAGTTAGATATGAAAGCATATATTCCATATGATTTCATTTGTATGAAGTTTTGGAATAGGTAAAATATCCTATAGTGACAAAAATCAGAGCAGTGGTTGCTTAGAGTGGGGAAGGTTGGCTAGAAGTGGGTACAAGGGAATTTGCCAGGGTAGAGTAGAGATGCTATATCTTGACTGAGTGTTGTTACATGGGTGTGCATATTTTTCAAAATGTATCACATACTAAGATCTGTACACTTTACTGTGTGTAAATTTTACTTCAATAAAAAATACAAAACTACCCCCAAAACAATCATTTCATCTAATATTTACATATGAAAGGTCTTTTGGAGTTTTTTTTCTTTTCCTTTCTTTCTTTTTTTTTTTAGTGGGGAGAGAGGGAGAGACAGAGAGAGATGGAGAGAAATATTGATGTGAGAGAGAAACATCAATCAGTTGCCTCTCCCATGTATGCTGACTGGGACTGAACCCACAACCCAGGCATGTGCCCTGACTGAAAATCAAACCTGCAATCTTTTGGTTTATGGGACAATGCTCCAACAGTGGCCATGGCTGTTTAGGAGTTTTCTAACATAGATTCCATGTTAGTAGTTTAGGAAATGTTAATAACTATAATTCCACGTATTAAAACTAGGAGAATATGGATGTGACCAAAGTTGTTTCAAGGAAAATCTGAAACTTTAAAAAAGCCTTTTTAAAGATTTTATTTATTTATGTTTAGGGAGCAGAAAGGGAGGGAGAAAGAGAGGGAGAGAAACATCAGTGTGTGGTTTCCTCTCACATGCCCCTAACTGGGAACCTGGGGAACAACTCAGACTTGTACCCTGCTAGGGAATTGAACTGGCTAATTACCCTTTGATTCTCAAGCCAGCACTTAATCCACTGAGCCACACCAGCCAGGGTAAAAAAGTTTTTCAAATTATTTTTTATTTCAAAATTATAATTGATGCATGCTATTATATTAGTTTCAAATATACAATGCTGTGACAAGTCATTTAAACAACTTACTAAGTGATAACTCCAATAAATCTAGTACCCATCTAATATCATACATAGTTATTACAATATTATTTATTATATTCCCTATGCTATCTATATTTTACATTCTTATGACTATTCTGTAATTACCAATTTGTCCAAATCCTTTCACTTTTTCACCTATACTATCAAACCCTCTCCCAGCTGGCAACCATCAAAATGTTCCCTGTGTCTATGAGTCTGTTTCTATTTTGCTAGTTTGTTTTTTAGATTCCACATATAAGCAAAACTATCTGGCATTTGTCTTTCTCTGTGTGACTTATTGCACTTAGCATAAAATACTCTCTAAGCCTATTAATGTTGTTGCAGATGGCAAGATTTTTATCTTTTTTTAATACCTGAATCATACTCCATTGTATATCTGCACCACTTATTTATCTATTCATCTATTGATGAACACTAAGGTTGCTTCCATATCTTGGCTATTGTAAATAATGCTGCAATGAACATATTGATGAATATATCTTTTTTAAATTTTAGTTGTTCAAGTACAGTTTTCTGTCTTTTACTCCCATCCCATTCCATCCCCGCAGCCCTCCCCACCTCCCTCCCATTTCCATCCCCCTTAGTTTTTGTCCATGTGTCCTTTATACTTGTTCCTGTGACCACTTCCCCTTTTCCCCTGAAATTCCCTCCCCTCTCCCCTCTGGACACTGTCAGCTTGTTCTCTATTTGGTTATATTTTGCTTGTTTGGTTGTTTTGTTGTTCAGGTTCCTGTTAAACAAGGTGAGATCGTATGGTATTTGTCTTTCACCATCTGGCTTATTTGGCTTACCATAATACTTTCTAGTTCCACCCATGCTGTTGCAAAGGGTAGGAGCTCCTTCTTTCTTTCTGCTGCATAGAATTCCATTGTGTACATGTACCATAGTTTTTGATCCATTCATTTACTGATGGGCATCTAGGTTGCTTCCAGCACTTGGCTATTGTAAATTGTGCTGCTATGAACATTGGGGTGCATAGGTTCTTTTGGATTGGTGTTTCTGGGTTCTTAGGGTATAAACCTAGCAGTGGAATTGCTGGGTCAAAAGGCACGTTCATTTTTAGTTTTCTGAGAAAATTCCATAGTGTTTTCCATAGTGGTTGTACCAGTTTGCACTCCCACCAACAGTGTACCAGGGTGCCCTTTTCTCCACATCCTCTCCAACACTTGTTGTTTGTTGCTTTGTTTAGGATGGCCATTCTTACTGATATGAAGTGGTATCTCAAGGTAGTTTAATTTGCATCTCTCTGACAGATAGCGATATTGAGCATCTTTTCATGTGTTTCTGGATCCTCTGTATGTCCTCTTTGGAGAAGCGTCTATTAAACTCCTTTGACCATTTTTTAATTGGATTGCTTGCATTCATAGAGTGGATTCGTGCAAGTTCTTTATATATTTTGGAGATTAAAACTTTGTCTGAGGTATCATTGGCAAATATGTTTTCCCATATGTCTGGCTCTCTTTTTATTTTAATGCTCTTTTCTTTGGCTGTGCAGAAGCTTTTTATTTTGATGAGATCCCATTTGTTTATTTTTTTCTTATTTTCCTTGTTCTAGGGGACAAATCAATAAAAATGTTGCTGCATGAAATATCTGAGATTTTCCTGTCTATGTTTTCCTCTATGACTTTAATGGTGTTCTGGCTTATATTTAAGTCTTTTATCCACCTTGAATTTATTTTTGTGTATGGTGTAAGTTGGTGCTCGAGTTTCACTTTTTTGCATGTAGCTGTCCAGTTCTCTCAACACCATTTGTTGAAGAGGCTATCTTTATTCCATTTTATGTTGCTGCCCCCTTTGTTGAATATTAATTGACCATAGAGACTTGAGTTTATTTCTGGGTTCTCTATTCTGTTCAACTGGTCCATGTGCCTGTTTTTATGTCAGTACCAGGCTGTTTTGATTACAGTGGCTTTGTAATACAGTTTGATATCAGATATTGTGATCCCTCCTACTTTGCTCTTCTTTTTCAAAAGTGCAGCAGCTATTCAGTGTTGTTTATGGTTCTATATAAATTTTTGAAGTGTTTGCTCTATGTCTGTGAAATATGCCATTGGTACTTTAATAGGTATTGCATTGAATCTGTAAATTGCTTTGGGTAGAATGGACATTTTGATGACATTAATTCTTCCAATCCATGAACACGGTATATGTTTCCATTTGTTTGTGTCTTCCTTGATTTCTTTCTCCAGTGTTGTGTAATTTTCTGCATACAGGTCTTTTACCTCTTTGGTTAGGTTTATTCCTAGGCATTTTATTTTTCTTTTTGCTATATCGAATGGGATTATTTTCTTGATTTCTGCTTCTGCTGTTTCATTGTTGGTATACAAAAATGCCTTTGATTTCTGGATATTGACTTTGTATCTTGCTGTTTTGCCAAATTCATTTATTAGGTTGAGCAATTTTTAGGTGGTGTCTACAGGATTTTCTATGTACACTATCATGACATCTGCAAATAATAACAGTTTTGTTTCCTCTTTTTCGATTTGGATGCCTTTTATTTCCTTTTCTTGTCTGATTACTGTGGCTAGAACTTCCAATGCTATGTTGAATAGAACTGGTGAAAGTGGACAACCTGGTCTTGTTCCTGATCTTAGTGGAAGAGATTTTAGTTTTTGCCCGTTGAGTATGATGTTGGCTGTAGGTCTCTCATATATGCCCTTTATTATGTTGAGAAATGCTCCCTCTATTCCCACTTTGCTGAGTGTTTTTTATCATAAATGGGTGCTGTACCATATCAAATGCTTTTTCTGCATCTATTGATATAATCATGTGTTTTTTTTCTTTGCTTTTGTTTATGTAGTGTATTACATTTACTGATTTGCAAATGTTGAACCATCCTTGCATCCCTAGGATGAATCCCACTTGGTCATGCTGTATGATCTTTTTAATATATTGTTGGATGTGGTTTGCCAATATTTTGTTGATGATTTTAGTGTCTATGTTCATCAGTGATATTGGCCTGAAGTTTTCTTTCTTTGTTGTTTCTTTATGTGGTTTTGGGATTAGGATGATGTTGGCTTCATAAAAAGAGTTTGGAAGTCTTCCATTCTTTTGTTTTTTTTTTTTTTCGAATAGTCTGTGAAGGATAGGGGTTAGCTCTTCCTTAAATGTTTTGTATAATTCTCCTGTGAACCCATCTGGTCCAGGGCTTTTGTGTGTTGGTAGTTTTTTTAATTACTGCTTCAATTTCTTCTGCTGTTATTGGTCTGTTCAGGCTTTCTGCTTCTTCTTCTTCACTGAGTTTTGGAAGATTATATTTTTCTAGAAGTATGTCCATTTCACCTAGAAATTTTCAAATTTCTTGGCATGCAGTTCTTCATAGTAATTTCTTACAATCCTTTGTATTTCTGTGGTGTCAGTTGTAATCTCTCCTCTTTCATTTCTAATCGTGTTTATTTGGATCCTCTTTGTTTTTTTCTTGATGAGCCTGCTTAAAGCCTTGTCGATTTTATTTATCTTTTCAAAGAACCACCTCCTTGAATCGTTGATCCTAAGAATTGTGATTTTTGTCTCTATATCATTTAATTCTGCTCTGATCTTGATTATTTCCTTCATTCTACTAGGTCTGCGCTGTCTTTGTTGTTGTTCCTCGAATTCTCATAGGCGTAGGGTTAGGTTGTTTGTCTGAAATGTTTTTATCTTTTTTTAAGTAGGCCTGTATTGTTATGAACTTCCCTCTCAGGACTGCCTTTGCTGTGTCTCATAAATTTTGAGTTGTTGTGAGTTCATTTTTATTTGTTTCCAGGAACTTTCTGATTTCTTCTCGAATTTCATTCTTGACCCATTCATTCATTGTTTAATAACATGCTATTCAAACTCCATGATTTTGAGTGTTTGGGTTTTTTTCTCTTGGGGTTAGTTTCTAATTTCAGTCCTTTGTAGTTAGAGAAAGTGCTTGGTATGATTTCAATTTTCTTGAATTTGTTGAGGCTTGTTTTGTGTCCTATCATGTGGTCTATCTTTGAAAATGTTCCATGTGCATTTGAGAAGAATGTGTATTAGCTTCTTTGAGATGCAGGGCTCTATATATATCAGTTAAGTCCATTTCATCTAGGGCTTTGTTCAATGTCACAACATCTTTGTTGATATTTTGTTTGGAGGATCTGTCCATTTGTGACAGTGAGGTGTTAAAATCCCCTAGTATAATTGTGTTGCTGTCAATATCCTTCTTGAAGTCCTCTAAGATTTTCTTTATGTATTTGGATGTTCCTACATTGGGTGCATAAATATTTACAATGTTTATGTCTTCTTGGTGGATTCTTCCCTTGAGTATTAGGAAGTGACCTTCTGGGTCTCTTTTTATGGCTCTTTTTTTGAAATCTATTTTGTCTGATATGAGTATTGCTACCCTGGCTTTTTTTTTCCTGTCCATTTGCTTGGAATATTTGTGTCCAGCCTTTTACTTTCAATCTGTGTAAGTCTTTTGTCCTAAGGTGGCTCTCTTGTAGGCAGCATATGTGTGGGTCATGCTTTCTTATCCATTCAGCTATTCTATGACTTTTAATTGGAGCGTTTAATCCATTTACGTTTAAGGTTATTATTGATAGGTTCTTATTCATTGTCATCTTCATACCTGTGTTCCTCTCTCTCTGTCTCTCTTTTCCTTCCTTTCCTTAAAGCAAACCCTTTAGCATGTCTTGCAGAGCTGGTTTGGTGGAAGTGCATTCTTTTAGACTTCTTTTGTCTGGAAAGCTCCTTATTTGGCCTTCTATCTTGATTGAAAGTCTTGCTGGGTAAAGTATCCTTGGTTGTAGTCCTTCAGTTCTAATTACTTGGAATATTTCTTGCCATTCTCTTCTGGCTCGAAGTGTTTCCATTGAGAAGTCAGCTGCTAACCTTATTGGGGCTTCCTTGTATGTCGTTTCCTTCTTCTCCCTTGCTGCCTTTAAGATTCTCTCTTTGTCTTGGAATTTTGCCATTTTTATTAGGATGTGTCTTGGAGTGGGCCTCTTTGGGTTCCTCTTGATTGGGACTCTCTGTGTTTCTTGGATTTGTGTGACTTTTTCTCTCATCAGATTAGGGAAGTTTTCCATTTTTACTTTTTCAAATAGGTTTTCTATCCCTTTTTCTTCTTCTTGTCCTTCTGGTATCCCTATTATACGGATATTATTACGTTTCATATTGTCTCGCATTTCTCTTAATCCCTCTTCATTTTTTTCTGAGCCTCTTTTCCTTTTCCTGCTTTTTCTGGGTGTTTTTTTCTATTTTGTCCTCCAGCTTGCTGATCAATCTTCTGCTTTACCTATCTTGCTTTTGATTCCTTCTACTGTGTTCTTCAGTTCAGATATTATATTCTTCATTTCCCTTTGGCCCTTGTTAATATTTTCTATTTCCTTTTTCACATTGATATATTTGCAGCGAGTTCATTGTAGCTTTCTTGTAGTTTCTGGTGTTGGTTGTGAGCTCATGGAGCTTCCTGGTGACCATTGATTTGAACTCAACATCTGATAGTTGAGTTGCCTCTATTTTGTTTAGCATCTTTCTGAGGTGTCCTCCTTCCCTTTCATTTGGGGATTGTTTCTTTGTCTTCCCATTGTTTGTGAGACTCTTCTTATTAGGTTCAGCTTCTCAAATTGATCTGTTCTGGCTCCCTGGGTTTATGGTGTGAGCTTCTGTGGTAGAGTACCTGTGAGGTTCAGTGGTGTAGTCTCCTCGGGTATCGTAGTGTTCACTGCTTCTGCTTATTCTTTTTTGCGATGAGATTTTTGTCTCCTGGGCACCCAGCAGGAATAGGTCTCTACGCTGCCCACCAGAATCTTCAGAGTTTATTGAGTAGGGATTTTGAGGCAGGTTCTCATAAACATGGGAACTGAGTAGAATGACACTCATCGCCCATCTTTGCTTAGGGGCTTCCTTTCAGGGCCCTCGATGAATATATCTTTTCAATTTAGTGTTTTGAGCTTCTTTGGATAAATACCCAGCAGTGGAGTTCTTCTTTGTCTCTCATTATAGCCTTTCTTTAGTCTATTTTTTTTCTGGTATGAGTATTGCTACCCCAACTTTTTCATTTTGTTTTGTTTCCATTTTCATGAAATATCTTTTCCCATACCTATACTATCAGTCTGTGTGTGTCTTTCGATCTGGAGTCATCATATGTAACACATCATATGTAAGGGTCTTGTCTTGTTATCCATTCAGTCACCATATGTCTTTTTTTCTATTTTCTTTTTTAAGTATTTTTTATTGATTATGCTATTATAGTTTTCCCAATTTTTCTCCCTTTATCCCCCATCCACCCTGAATCCCCCAACCCTCCAGCATTCCCCCCCCACCTTAGTTCATGTCCATGGGGTGTACATATAAGTTCTTTGAGTCCTGTTTCCTGTCATTTTTTAATTTTTCCCCATCTATTTTATGCCTACTAATTATGCTTCTTCTTCCCTGTACTGTTTCCACCCTATTCCTCCCTGGCCCCTCCCCACTGAACCCTGCCTGGATGTTCATTTCTCTGATTCTGTTCCTGTTCAGGTTGTTTGCTTAGTTTTTGTTTTCATTGTTTTTCTTTTCTTTTAGGTTCATTTGTTGATAGTTGTGAGTTTGTTGTCATTTTATTGTTCATAGTTTTTATCTTGTTTTTCTTAGATAAGTCCCTTTAACATTTCATATAATAATGGCTTGGTAATGATGAACTCCTTTAACTTGAACTTGTCTGGGAAGCACTTTATCTGCCTTTGCATTCTAAATGATAGCTTTCCTGGATACAGTAATCTTGGATGTAGTTCCTTGCCTTTCATGACTTCAAATACTTTTTTCCAGCCCCTTCTGGCCTGTAAGGTTTCTTTTGCGAAATCAGCTGATAGCCTTATGGGAATTCCTTTGTAGGTAACTGTCTCCTTATCTCTTGCTTCTTTTAGGATTTTCTCTTTGTCTTTAATCTTGAGTAACTAGTGATGATGTGCCTTGATGTGTTCCTCTTTGGGTCCAACTTCTTTGGGATTCTCTGGGCTTCCTGAACTTCCCAGACGTCTGTTTCCTTTGCCAGATTGGAGAAGTTTTCCTTTATTATTTGTTCAAATATGTTTTCAATTTCTTGCTCTTTATCTCCTCCTTCTGGTACCCCTATAATTCAGATATTGGAATGTTCAGGTTGTCCCAGAAATTCCTCAGCCCCTCTTCATATTTTTGGATTCTTATTTCTTCATTCTGATCCAGTTGGATGTTTATTTCTTCCTTTTGTTCCAAATTGTTGCTTTGAATCATGGTTTCTTTCTCGTCACTGTTGGTTCCCTGAATACTTTGCTTTATTTCATTTTGATTACCAGGCTTTAATTCTCCATGAGATAGATTGGCAATCTCCTCATCGCTTAGTTCTGTTTCTGAGGTTTTGCTGTGTTCTTTCATTTGGGCCATATTTCTTTGTCTTGGCACAGCTGATAGGTTGTAATGGGTGGACCTTAGGTGTTCACCCAGGCAGGGCAACCCTCTTTGCTGTGCTGCCTGTGTGGGAGGTCCCAGAGAGAGAACAATGCAGCTTGCCTGCTTGTCTCTAGTGCACTTTCCAACAGACTCTCCTGTCAGACTGGAAGTATCTCTCACCACAGCAACCCCAGCCTTAGCACACAGTCAGCTCTGAGCCTCAATTTTCCCCTTAAGTCAGTCCTTTACTTGCAGCTCTGCCAAGCTTGGCAGTCAGCCCCACCCCTCAGCCGCCTTGCTGCAGTTTTTCTGAGTCAGGCCATATGGTCCACCTTAGCGGTCTGGTTGTTCTGATTAATATTTTCTTTAATTCGCTGGTTGTCGGAATTCCATACAATTTGATTTTCTGGTGCTTTTGGTTGTTTATTGATTTTGATTGGTTGTTATCCTCCTTTTGGTTATGTGAGAAAGTGAAGGGTTTCTACCTATGCCTCCATCTTGGCCAGAACTCACCATATGTCTTTTGATTGGAGATTTTAATCCATTTGAATTTAAAGTAATTATGGAGATATATATTTATTGCCACTATTAATCATATTTTTATCATTTTCCTTTTTTTCTTCTTATAGAAGACTCTTTAACATTTCTTGTAATACTGGTTTGGTGGTAATACACTCCTTTAGCTTTTATTTGTCTGGAAAGTTTTTTTATCAGTCCTTTGATTCTAAATGATAACTTTGCTGGGTAGAGTAATCTTCATGGTAGGTCCTTGCTTTTCATCACTTTGAGTGTTTCATGCCAATCTCTTCTAACCTGCAGAGTTTCTGTTGAGAAATCAGCTTACAGTCTTATGAGAGCTCCCTTGTAGGTAGCTAATTGTTTTTCTTTTGCTCCTTTTAAAATTCTTTATCTTTACCTTTGACATTCTATTATGATGTGTCTTAGTATGGTCCTCTTTGGGTTTATCTTGTTTGGGACTCTGTGTGATTCCTGGACTCATATTCTATTTCCTTCACAAGGTTAAGAAAGTTTTCTTTCATTATTTTTTCAAATAAATTTTCAATTTCTTTCTTTCTCTCTTTTCCTTCCAGCAGCCCCATGAAGCAAATGTTGGTATTCTTGAAATTGTACCAGAGGGTCCTTACACTGTTTCATTTTTTTTAATTCTCATTTTTCTTGGAGTTCTATTGGATATTTACTGCTTCTATATTAGTGTATCCTTCATTTCTGACTAGATTATTTTGTGCTATTGAGGTTCTCACTATGTTCATTGAGCATCCTTATGACCAGTGTTTTGAACTCTGCATCTAGTAGGCTGATTGTCTACAATTGGTTTTAGTCTTTTTCTGGGGTTTTGTTCTGATCTTTCATTTGGGCCATTTTCTTTATATCCTCATTTTGGCAGCATCTTGTTTGTTTTTATGTATTAAGTAGAACTGCTACATCTCTCAGGCTTTGGAGAATGACCTAAGGTAAGGTGTCCTGTAAATTCCAGTGGCACAGCGTCCACTATCACCCAAGCTGGGTACCTGAAGTGTGCCCACCATGTGGGCTATGTACACCCTCTTCTTGTAGTTGAGCCTTGACTGCTGTAGTCATATCCAAATTCAGCTACTGCTCGTGTTCTGTCTCGAGCCCCCAGCATAAGGTACAAAGCAATCTGCAGATGGCTGCTACATGTGCTGGGCTTGGAGGTGACCAAGTGAGATCAAACTATGAACCAATGGCTTGGAGGTGATCAGGTGAGATCAAGCTATGAACCAAGGTGGGATGCTGCTAGTGCCAGTCCTAGGGCCACTTAGAGAGAGGTATGGGGCTCACTGATGCTGCTTGTCTGAGAGAATTTAGGAATATCCAAAGCATGTGCCAAGACAAGACATTTTTATGGAAAAGTCACTGAAAACAGCTTGGGTGAACCTGAAAGTTGTTGGATACAGGGCCTCAGGTAATCACCAGGATGGAGTAAATAGTATGAGCCAGGTTGATGGAGTCTCAGTCATGCCATTCACTTGCTGACTGTGTGGTGAGGGCTCAGAAAAAGAACAATGGCCTCTGCCACCACATCTGTCTGTGAGAAAGCCATTCATCAGCTCTCACCCTGATGCCAAATAATTCAGTTCCTACTCATATGTCTCCAGTTCCTATAAATCTGCTGCCCCAATGTTGAAGCTCAGGAGTAGTGAGTCCAAGTAAGCCTGTGTGTGGACCCCTTTAAAAGGAACTACTTGGAACTCCAGAAGTTTCTCCCTTCCACAGCCTCAATCCCCATTGATTTTTATAGCCAGTAGTTATGTGGATTTCTCTTCCTGGCACTAGTACCCTGGGCTAGGTAGTCCTGTGTGGGGCTTAGACCCCTTCCTTGCTCCTGAGATATCCCTCCTAATTTTTATCCAACATACATCGGTGGGGATCAGTCCATTTTGCATCTCCATCTTCTTCCTTTTTACCAGTGCTAATGTGGCTTTTCTTCTTTAAGTCTTTAGTTACAGGACTTCCATTCATCTCAATTTCTGGCAATTCTGAATGACGATTGTTCTGTAGTTTAGTTGTAATTTTGATGTGGTTGTGCAAGGAGGTGAGACATGTTTTTCTATTTCACCATCTTGACCAGAAACCTCCTTTCTGCTTTTAATATTTCTTCACCTTCCTCTTAGCTTGCTTTAGTCCCCAATAATCTTTCTCATCTGTAAGTTTTCCTCCAATGTAGACTAGGCTCTGAGGCTTAACTTTTGACATGTCAAATGTCCACTATGGTATTTTACTACCCTGGACAGAGATATTAAACTAACCATATCTTTCTCTTTACTTACTTCTAAATAAAAAAATGCAGAAAATTATTACTAACATCATCCAGTTTGATGAAAAATGAATGGAGAATATAGCTATGCAGTCTCAGGAAAGAGAGAGGAAAATCTTTGTAAGCAGAAAATCTTATACATCACCAGACAGCAGAGGCCAAAAGGAGACATTTTCTGGGCTTCTTTGCTGTATGAAGAAGATGATTCAATGCTGTTGAAGTGGGACACATCTATTTGAGGGTGAGTGCCCCCAGTATAAGACACTAAATGAAAGCTCAGGCGAGAGAACAGTGTTCAGTGTCTTGGTAAAGGCTTCAGACAATTCTTGCTGACTCAGCATTGTTTCCCATCCCCCCCAAACCACATGCTCTCAAGGCACACAAAATTTAATATAAAGCAACTAAGTCTACAGATTGTGGCTCAGAGGAGAAGACAAATTAATGTCAGATCAGGTAGAATAAATATCAAAGAGAACTTACCCACGTGGTAGTAGAGCAAATAGAAGATATGAACATATGGATACTATCACAAATATGTATAAGATGAAAACAAATGACACGAAGTTATGCAAATCAATAATGACCAAAATACATTAAATATTACATGTAAATAACAGTCAAAGAACCAAATCTGGAGAAAAACAAGAAACTGAAGAAAACTAGGTGTGTTTCAGGGTCTGGAAGATATGAACTCAATAAAACTAGCTCAGTGCTGAAGCAAAAGGTAACAAACTCATGAAAAGGAAAGAGATAAAGAAAAACAATGAGATGCCACATACTATTATTGATCTAATTAATAATTTAGAAAGAACAAAATTGAATAGACATGTTTAGAAATCAAATTCATGGTATAGGAAAAATATTTGAGATACAGTAATTTCAGAGGAAAAATAACAAAAGACTAACACAGTTAAGAGGTGATAGATTTCAAGGATTACAAAGTGAACCAATACAAGGATAACTATACTCCCTCAACTATAGAACATAAGCTATTTAGTAGAAAGAATATTCAAAAACATAATAGAATAAAAGAACTGTGTAAGGGGCTAATGAAATATTCTGTTTATAGGGGCACATAGTATTTAGGGGAAATGTTATACAGAACAATTTTACCTTAGGTTTTGCTAAGTTATTGAATTTCATAATTAAGACATAATTCTTCAGGCATGAGATAGATAAACAAATCATTTATGAGGGAGGGACTCAGTCTTGAATTTCTCCACAGCAGCATTGCCAGTAAACATTGCAGGGAGAAAATATTGATAAGGTTCTGTGGAGAAGAAAGAGAGACCAAAGATAATCATACCCAGTCAAAGAGTTAAGTAGAAAAGAAACAGGAAGTCACACTCAAACATGAAAGAATCCAAAAATATTCCATATGGCATTTCTTTTTTTTAATTTTTTTATTTTATTGATTATCCCATTACAGTTCTCCCATTTCCCCCCTTCATTCCCCTCCACCCTGCACACCCCCTCCCACCCACACTCCCTCTCTTTAGTTCATGTCCATATATCATAAGTTCTTTAGCTTCTACATTTCCCACACTACTCTTGCCCTCTCCCTGTCTATTTTCTCCCCACCGTCTATGCTACTTATT
>PVKM010006514.1:0-44041 GCA_004027735.1 Carollia perspicillata | reverse complement strand
ATCCCTGCCAAGCTGTGGTGGGAATGGTGGCTGTGAGGACTGGTGTCTTCAAACTGCTCCCAAAGTAGCAAAATACTCTGCAAAAAAACCACAATACATTTACAGGAAAAAAACCATAGCTGTTTACAATGAAGTACTTCTTCAAGTCCTTTAAACATCCCTTTACACACATCAACGTTCTAAGAGGTTCTAAGATTCATCAGAGGATAAAGCTGTCAATCAATCAGGCACGGGCAGTCCCTTCTTTGCTGACACCCTCGGTAGAGAAACTGGATTATCAAATGGGACCACACGCAGGAGATAAAGAACGCCGCTGCCACCTGGGCTCGAGTAAGACATCCGTAAAGGTGGAAATAAGTGAGAAGATTCAGAGAATAAATAGGAACTTTTCTCTAAATCCACCTTTTTCTTATTTCAACACACCTTGTTAGAAGTCAAACTGTTCTGCATTCAAGCCTGTTATCTCAAGGTAAGTTTCAAATAGCTGAATATTTTTTGTGATCCAGAAATTAACAAGTCAGAACTGCTAATTTCAGATTTTATTCTTTTTCCGTGGTCGCCTCCCTGGGTAAAGGAGAGTATATGTAACATTCACTAAGAGTGCAGTTACTTACCCTTAGTTTTTCTCCCATGTTGTTATTGTAACAGTAAAAAACGCAGCAAACTGCTCCATTTATTGCTATTCACTAGAAATCCACCTCCGCATTCCCTCCATCTTTACCAATGCCAATCACTTAAACACATAAATCACTCTAGTGTTTTTGCCATAAGTCAGTGGCCTTCTGTGCTTCTTTCACGTTCCAACTCAGGCCTCAGGACTGCATCTTCAGTGGCTTCCAACAAGCGTGTATCAAAACTCAAGTATTAATTCCAGTGCTTAGACTCTGTGGAGTATTCCCGCAGCCTCCTCCTTTTCTCATTCTCGAACCTTCCACGCCAGTTCTAGTCTTGCTACCGTTCTTGACGGGTGAGCTCCTTTGCCATCCGGCACACATGGCTCTCCTGGTTGGACTGAATATTTGCTCCCTATGACGGAAAACATTCCTCTTCCACGCCACCAAACTATGCCCATGTGATTTCTTACCCTACATTTCTAAACTTAACTTTGACAATGAAAAAATGCATAGCGTACAATTACCATTTCCTGCGCTCTCTGTGAGGCAATGGATTTATCTGTGATTATCTTACAATGGCTACGTCCATCAAAACATCAAGCTGTACACCTTAAATACATACAATTTCCACTCGTCAGTTATACCCCAATAAAGCAGAAAAAAACCCTCCCTACTCCCATGACTCACTTTTTTACAGTTAAATGCTGTACTTTCATACATGTGTGCGAACACATGACCTGTAACATGTACACATGCATTCACATAGTTCCTGGTAGCCTGCACCACTCGCCTCGTCTGGGTTGCTGAGTACCAGGGCCATGGCTAATGTTCTCTTCACAAAGGCTCACCTAATAGTCTAGGGTAGTGTCATAACCTCAGTTCTTAATGTGCATGTGTCCGTGGTAATGAATTTAAATTACAAAGAAATAATAAAAATTCAACTTTTAAAACGGCTTTTACTCTCCACAAATCCTGAATCAAAAACATTAAGTTGGTAGAATCTTGCCCTTATTTTAATAACTTCTAATTCAGTTCTTTCTCATTAGCCCTTCCTTCTTGGCACTGTCTCCTTTCTAAATATCACTACCTGTGATAAAGTCTCTTTCTAAAATCAGTAACACAAATTCAGTACAACTACTTCACTCAGCAACTACTATCCTTGCTAAATACTAGGGGTACAGAGAAGAAGGAAGCACAGACCTTACCGTTCATTAATGGATTCTGCAGTTTATTTAATGCATTAAAACTTAGATTATAATGTCCTTTACAGAGCCCACGTATGTATTTCATTTTCATCTATAGTCAGTGATGGTTACAAACTTGGTACCAATTTCTATGTTTGTACATTTCTCTTTAATTTCCACGAATCTATTGCACACAGACGATGTGGAGATCCCAGGACAGCATCTCGTACTGTCACTATGGGGGAAAAATAAGGCATAGAGGGCCTTTCTAAAGACCAACTTTAGCCCTGGATTGAGTGTCAGCCTGCAAACTGAAGGGTTGCTAGTTCGATTCCCAGTCAGGGCACATGCCTGGATTGGGGGCCAGGTCCCCAGTGTGGGGTACGTGAGAAGCAACCACACATTGATGTTTCTCTCCCTCCCTTTCTCCCTCCCTTCCCCTCTCTAAAAATAAATAAATAAAATCTTAAAAAAAAAGACCAAATTTGTTTTTGTAATGGTTTTCATGAACAAAAACAAGATCCATTTTTTATTCTACATTTTGCTTTTTTCTTGATCTCAGATATCCACTTGAATTGTTTCATGTATAAAATGTACAACTGGACCTAAAGACCCTTGGCCAATGGATGAATCTGATTCACGGATTCACTCATTTAATATTGAGTGCTTAATATGTGTTATAACATATGAAAGAAAACTACGAGGTAGAAAATAAGAATCTAACCTAATAGGAAACGTATTGCACTTGAATAAGCTGATAGGAAGCTCAAATTCAGGTACCTTACAAAGACTCAGATTACTTAATCAGTCTGTAAATTCACACTTTAAAATCCGGCTGCACAAATTACTCACGGGCCCCAAGTCTCACTCTGAAACGGGCTGTGTAAATGTGCATCTCTGCGTGCTGCAGAGCAGAAGCACCGAGCGCTAATGCTCACCTGTGTAGTGACGATGACCACGGCGATGCCGGTGGACATGGGGGTGGAATCCCACTGCAGAGGTCTGCTTTGCGACTTCTTCATTCTGCCGATGGTCCAGCCCATGCACAGACTCAGGAGGAGGTATAACATCTGAATTTGGGAAGCGATGTCAAAAACTGATGGGAAAGGACAAAGTCAACCAGGTTTTCATAAACCAAGAGAGTGGTCCTTTTGCAGTTGAGAATATGTAATTATTTTTTTAGCCACAAAAAGATGGGCATTCTCAAAGAGAACCGATACAATTCAATAATAAGAGGTATTCATATATAAGATTGTAAAAAAATAAAATTTTGCCGCTGAATTTGTAAGCATTCGTGAGAACAGTGAAAATAATGGCACTGCTCCTATTTTAACATATGTATATGTATGCCCTTCACACACCTTTATTAAGATAAACTTTAAATCTCTTTGTGGTTCCCATTTTTCCTGGCTTCTCTAACTACATCGTCCTGTTCTCTGTACCTCACTGCTTATTAAAGAAGACAAATTTTAAATATAATTTCTGCCATGTACAGAATACTGGCACCTTCCTTTCTCAGGTGCTAATTTTTTTGATGGCTGAACCACAAAGTGAAGAGTATTTTCTAAAACCATTCGTAAGAAATCGGACGACCATAGCACACACAGCTGCAGTAACATCCAGTCGTGCGCCGTCCGTGTCCGAGTCCCGAGGACAGATGAAACACAGCAGGCGCTAGTGCGCTGCGCCACCAGGCGGCCGTCCCTCACACTGCAGGGCCAGCCTGCTGCCGTGGGCAGGGGGCAGCCCAACTGCCTGCACCCGGTTCAACAATCTATAAATACTTCAAGTTCCACGCATACTTATTTTGCAAGATAGTATTTATTGATTCTAAAGAAGTCCCTTTCTCATCACAGTGTACTTTGATTTAGATTTTAGAGCAAACGTGATCACAATTGAACAAAATAAAACTTTTTCAAATTGCCATGCATAACTTTGAAGTGCACAACTTTTACTTCCTTTTATATAAAGATATTCTTGAACAAATAAAACTAGCTACAGTATAATACTTGTCTCTAAAAGTGTCAAGCCAAAAACCTATGAACGATATACCTTTTCATACACAGTTTGACATATTCCCCCCTACTCTGCCATCCAAATTAAAACTGCATTCTCAACATTTATGCTTACATATTTATAATAGTGAATTCTGACAGTGAACTGACATTACATTTGAATGATACAAAATGTCGTGGCATTTCAGATCAAGCAGAGTTTTATTTCACCACAGATTTTAAGTGACTGTAATGTCGATCATTTTTGTTAAACGTTTCACAAATACATATTTAGTTACTGAAAGAAGTTACAGGCAAGAAATTTTCCTACATAAGTTGCTAATTTGCAAAACCAAATATCTGGGAGTGAAAACACCTCATTTTCCGGTGCATTTCTTTATATACTAAGTAATGTACATACTGACGTAATATATAACTTTGAGGATAGGTGGAACACTGCTTATTTGTTGTTGAAGAATAACTAATTGTAGGTACAATACACAGATCACACAAAAATCCTATTCTGTGAGATTTGATTAAAAATCTTAAAATTTTAATCATTTCACTAACCAAACCTGCTGTAGGAATTACCAAAAACAGCAACACTGACTTACTGCAGTTTTATTAGAGACTTTTGCTTTTTAACCCACAGTGAGAGTGCCAGACAGACGACTGTGCTGTTTCGCAAACAGCACACAAACATGCACGAGTCCTTGAGCTTGTAATAATGGCTTTGCTGTTGATGGGCTTCTGTGTGTTTTGCCTCTTTAAGCTTCACTTTCCTCATCTAAAATGCATAAGCTACATTAGTTCTAAGGTCTGTCCGGCTTTAAAATATTCTATGATTCTATTAAGCATCCCGAGTCATCGTAGAGAGAAGAGCGGGAGAACCCAGGGCTCTGGGCAATGCTGGAACAGGAGAAGCAACTCCTGTTGGTGCCCAAGAGGGAGCCGCACGCATTCCCTTCACGAGGCAAATAAAAGGTTCCCGCAGTTTTATAATCTTCACTCGGCAGCAAGGTCAGTATACGTGGGTCGGAGGTGACTACAGAGGTGACCAGAAGCTACCCTGCTGAAGAGGGATGAGACCAGAAGGGCAACAGGGAAATCCAAGGAAAAGAGAATTCTAGAATGGTTTCACATTCAGAATCTTTCTTGGTGTCTTTCAAATCATGATGAGTTTTCCAGGACCGAGAAAGGCATAGGACCTGGCGTATGAAGTTCTCTTTAAAAAGTCATGATTAGAGAAACTTCTAAATATTTTTTCCCATCGTGTTTAACTGAAAAATTACTTCATAAGAGTTCCTCTTACAAATAATTAAAAAAGCCCCACAAAGCTCTGAGGTCAGCTCAGTTACAAGTATACTCTATGGCTCTGGGGCAGAAAGAGGAAAAAAAGTAAAAGAAGGGTTAAAAATATGAAAAAAAAAAAAAACCCTTCAACTTGGGGTCAGAACCTTGGGTCTGAGTCTCGCTCCACCTCTCGGTGGGGGCTGACAGCTGGCAACGCGCTGCCTGGCACCGAGCCCCGGCTCTTCACTGCCAAACGGGGAGAAGCGAACCTCCGGTTCAGCGAGGTTTTACTGAGGCTGGAACAGAGGAATGCCTATAAATACGCTCCGTGACCAGTGAAGAGCCGCCCACTTTACCAGTGGAGAGGAAACTAAATAGGATACGTGGGAAACAAACCTGCAACCCAGTTTTCAGTCATGCTAATCTGTCACCAAGCTTGAATAGAAAAATTGTATTAGCACAAAAAAACAATTTACAAAAAAGAAAAACAAACAAGAAACAGCTAACAAGTTTACGGTTTTAAAAGCAAGGCTCAGAAAGATACTCACATTCTGCCAAACTTCCCATGAAAGGCACCCCTATTCCATCTTTGGCGTAACTGAGGAATTGAAGAGGAGAGGATTGGTGTGAATTGCAGATGTGGACAAAATTGTTTACAATCAAATCAAGCACAATTCTGGTGGACTAATTAGGATTAATTAGAGGTAATGATGAACACAGTTTAGTGGCTGTGAGTTACCTGGAGAAATGAATGTAATTAGCTAAAGCTGAACCGGCTTGTAACAGCAATGCAGTTGTCAGAACCTTTAGAACCATGTGCATGGGTCCTCCTTTGTTAATAGCCTGCCACAGTGACTGAGCATAAATGCAAGCAATCACAAAGTACACTAGGACTAGGAGGAAAAAGAACTCATGTAACCCTGTGAAGAGAAGAGAGGAGTTTGCTTCAGTAAAACAAGCCAGTCAGTGTCGGGCTGCTTTCAAACCTTCCTGTCAATATATTTCTAGAACTCGTTTTTCAACTGGAGTCATAGCATTCACTTTTGTAAGAAAGAGGAGAAAAAGGAAATCGCTGAAACTTAAAAATTTTATACTTTGGGGTAGTTTTAACTATCAGAAGGCAGAGTAAACTAAACTCGTTGAAGTCCATCTATTAAAAAGTGTAGTGGTCAAGGAATAAGCCTGAAGACTGCCCGTCAGATCAGAGTTTTGTTCAAAAACAGTGCACTAAAACAATGATTTCGGCAGTCTTAGACAGACTTGTCACCCCCTGGACTTCTGTTGTGAAGCACAGGAACAGACTGAGTCAGTCAGCCACAGTAAAACACACCCTGACAGCGGCTCTCAACACGTGGTCCCTGGGCCAGCAGCACAGCCTCGCCTGGGAACTTTCTAGAAATGAAATTCCTGAGCCTCTTCCCAGATCTACTGACCCAAACTCGGTGTAGGGCCTGGCAGCCCATGTTCCAATAACCCCTCACGTGACCTTGACCGCAGCTGGGCATGAGAACCGGAGCTCTGGGATGTAGTGTGACCTCACGTTTCCACTTGGACCACACTTCCAAATACCTGTCGTGACCACAGCCCCCTTCTGAAGTGAACCATCTTCAGCTCTCGTCAGAGAGGAAATCCTACCTGCGGTGGCCATGTGACTCCACTCCACAGTTACCCTGAGCTGCAACAACGGACTGATGGCTACCAGTCCAAAGACTAGCCATTGGCCAACAAACAGCATGACTCGTTCTCAAGAGTAAGCTAGGCGAATCATATTCTCTTGGGAAACCAAACCACAGAATATGGAATTAGGCAACAGGAACTGAAGTTAAAAGGGGCCCGCACGGGCATAGGCCAAAGAGATCAACCCAAGCCATGACAAAATTTCTGAGCACGCTGACATTTTGAATGAGCAAAAGGAGCTGGTTGGTAAAGACAAGACAAAGTAAATGTGCAGATTTCATATCAGAAACAGCGCCAGTCATTGAGTAGCCTCTAATTCCCACTAGATTTTCAGTCGAGTCTTCCTGCATCCTCAAGATAAGTCTCTCCCACCTTTTTCCTGCACTACCTGGAATGTTCTGTCTTCATTTTCCAAAAAATTCAGAAAACTTTTATAATGAGCTAGAAGCCTAACTTTGGGCTTAATGGCTTACATTTATTTGGTTACATCTAAAGCCAGTCTTTAATATTAGGGCTTTTACAGTCTATCTAAGTAACACTAGCATATAGTGACCGTAGATAGGAATAGAGCTGTCTCTACTGAATCTGTGGACGGACAGTATAAATTGTAATCACTTCCATTCTAATTGTGAGTACTGAACCTACTCCACTTTCTCATTTGTGGTAAACGCCAACCAATGGCAGAGAAGGGAATATTTCCATTATATGAAAAATAACTTCTGAAAAGCAATCCAGATGCTAATCATAGGAAAATAGTCAACAAACAGTTTAATTTCAATCATGTTTTTGGCATGGTTAGGAGGGGAGAGAGAGAGAGAGAAGAATATTTCAACCACTGGGTGTCTCCCCTGCTCTACGTATGCACAAGCCGGCAGTCCACTCTGCAGTCCAGGTGGAAGGCGCATTCAGTCTTCGGGGGAGAGGATCAAATAACAGGAAAGGCATTTTTTTTTTCTTATAAAACTGCTTACATGGAAGAAGTATTCCAGCTCCAGAAACAATGGGACAAAAAACCTGGGACTGTTACAGTAATGAAGACAGAAAATATGCTGATTATGAGTCAGTAAAATTCATTTTTCTAGGTTTTTAAAATTCTGGTTTTTCCTTCTTAGCTGAAAAAATTAAACATGGCATTCTATTTAAAGTTTCATTTATTTATAATTCCTTGCAGAACATCCATTACAAGGTAAAGGTTTAGACTCCATTAGGTTATGAACCCACCATGAAAAGAAAATCCTCAGATGATTACTGAGTGATCGGAATAATACAGGAGAGGAGGGGAGATTCTGAAAATAAGACGCATGTCACTAGCAAAAAAATATTTTAGGATTAATCAAGATTAAGTATGTCTTCTAGAGAAAACTAACCTTATAAGCAACAAATCATTTCATTGAGATTAATACATTATATACACTGAACCAGGTCATTTGTCCTACACTTGGTTTATTGAATTTTTGCATAAGTTATTTTTACCATGACTCTGCCCACAAGACACTTTAAAGATAAAATGTTAGTTCTGCACTCAGTTCTATTTTAAATAAATCACCTCTAGAAAAAAAGGTATTTTTTTCTCTTCAGTTATCAACTTTTTTTGTTCTGCCACCACCCTTCACAAGAAAACACTTTATGTTCACTTTGAAATTAAAATCTAATTTTAAAATAGATGGACACTAGGTATCAAATTTTCCTATACACAAAAGACAACTACTCTCAAATGAGTGTGCAACAAGTGACAAACACTTACGTGATTAAGAAATGTATAGATTTTCAGGCAAGCTCACTGGGAAGAAGCACTGGCAAAATTCAGCAGGAAGGAAACTTACAGGACAGCTTCAAAAAATCCGGCTCCAGCCCATTTTGCTTTTTGGAACTGCCTGGGTCTCCTTTTTTGTTATTTCCAATCTGTGATTGATTGATTGAGTCTGTGGTACAGGATCCAGAGCTACCGTGGGCAACGCTATCTAGCCCTGATGCCCAGATCGGCCGCCGTTAACGTGTTAACGTGGAACGGGGACAGCGGGCCTAAGGTCACAGCGGACAGACACAGAGCAGCAGGACGGACCGGTGCGGAACAAAGCGCCCCGAAGAAGCCTCGGAAATTCTGGTAATGTAAGATAATCAATCTCCTTATCATCTACACCATTTGCATTACTTTTTTTCTGTTACTTTAAGCCAAAAACATCCCAACCTGTTATGAGCAACATGTTACCAGAGCTAAATGGAAGACCCAACCCATAATCTGTTGGGATAACAGAGGGAAAAAGGGGCAAGAGAAAAGAATGAACACATCTGGACCCTTGAGGTCAGTGAAACAGCGATGTCGCCAGGACCTGTAATGGTGTTCTAGCGGAAACCAGTACGCTTTCGACGGCAATGATTTAACCCCCTGAATTCCTGCTATTTCTTCTTTTGGTCTCTAACAACAGCAGAAACATAGTTAGCCACAATTCTATTTTTTTTTAAATTAAGAAGCAGTTTTATTTTATTCTGGCTTAAAGCATGACATCCTATGTCGTATTCTGTCAAGTGACAACAAACTTGCCTTAGTGTTATTTATTTATTTTTTAATCTAGACCAACTCCATAAACTACAGGATAAAACCAAAGTCTGGTAGGTATGAAACACATAAATGGTTTTAAAGAAAACAACTTATAAAGTTTAACCAAAATAATATGTAACATTAATCACAGTTATTTGCACCAGGTTATTCTAATTCAAACCTCTCGATATGGTTTAATAGTCAGTGCTTAATAAAAAGCACAGCAAATCAATTTTCCCTACTCAGGGCAGAAAATGAGACAAATGAGCTAAAGTTTCTAAAGTGAGCTAATTGGGATTTATTCACTGAAAACCAACTCCATACCTAAGGCTGCAGAGTAGGAGAAACCCCTCTCAAGGCTCTCCTTATACCAGCACGCAGCCCGGACAACTGAATACGGACTTGGAGGTTGGCGGTTCTGCGCATCGGAATTGACTTCGGAGCCCTGACCACCTACAAGTCCCCGGCTTCCGCCCCAAAACCGAACCTGTGTGGGTCTCTGAGGGATGGACGTCTATTTTTTCTTAAAAGCTCTCCAGAGGCATGAGCAGTGACACTGATTTAGACTCTGATGTAGAATTAATCACATTTTATGGCAATGTAGGAGTAATCGTATTTTAAGGCCTCTAGGCATTTTAATCTATAAAATAATGTGACCTTTAAGAATTAAGCCAGTCACATAACAAATATGAATATTTTTGAGTACTCAGGCACTTTTTGATAATCGGATTAGCCATGCACAGAATCCCATGCTTAAGGAAAATAAGTACTATAATGAGCTTTTGTCCCTAATTTAACTTTTGTTAATGACATGTCCCATGTAACTTTCCCCATCCTAACATTAAAAAAAAAAACAGGTTTTAGACATAAGTATAAACATCTAATTGAAGTCAGTCACAGAAGAATATAGATCAGAAGAAATTAGGACTAAGGACCCAATCAGAACGGTTAGTGTGAACCCTAAAGAAAAAGCTGTAATTCAGGATGTTGGAAAAAAATACTAGACAGTGCAGGGAAGGTTCAGGATGAGCCAGGGTGAGCATGACTGACATGCGGTGGCTCATGCACAACACAGGGCACACACGTGATCATTTCATGGTCTAAGGTCGATGTTCACATGTCAAATTGGACATGCAGAAGGAGAGTGGAAATGGGAGCTTGGATAAGGGGGCAAGAAAAAGCCTCTCAGTACACAGTAGCATCTCATGGATCCAAACAATAAATAAGACCATCTGTTGAGCTAAAAGCCTACAACCTGCAAGGCAACAAGGGGAAGAGTGGACTCTACGAGGCAGGGTGGAAGACAGTGAGGGAAACCCCTGACAAGTGGAGTGAGGAAGTCGCAGCCGACACCCTCTCACCAGAACCCCATCTCCGGGAATGACCATAGAGAAAATGGTCAGTGGCTGGAAAGGCTTGTGATTCTGGAAAGCAACAACAAGGCCTCCTCCCAGAGGGCAGGTGGAATTTGCCACTGCAAAGCTTAGAAACAACACCCGACCCTTGGAAACACAGGAACTAACTGAGCATGCACACAGCGCACTCTGGACTTGGCCCATTTCCACTGGGACATGCGCTTTCCACTTCTTTCACAGCTGCACCAGCACCCTGGCCTCTTTTTTTCTACCTGAAAAATAAGGGCTTGATTCTCACTCCAGTTCATTCTCAAAATCTCTCCTGGAAAAGTCAAGGACCAGGAGGTGCCTGACACACATGCGAAAGGTCCCAGATGGTGCAACAGCAGGACCAGCCCCCAGCTCGGAAGTGGCCGGCAACAACTGGAGGCGGCAGGGTCTGGGTGTGCAGTGACCGACTGTTCCAGTTTGGGCCCACTGCTTTCTGCTGAGCCTAGACCAGCCCTAAAAACAAGTATCAGGTGAGGCAATGAAGCCTTATCATCGGAAGGGACCTTAAAAACAACTTAGCCCACCCATCTATTCAATGCCATCAGTAGACGAGGGTTTCATCAATGCCTGTCCAAACTGTGAAAAACGCCAACATCTTTTAGAAAGATAAAAGAAATGGTAGCACTGACTTAACATCCAATAATCATCTACAATTGTTAGCGTAGGTAGCTAGGTGTTAATAAAGGAAGGGGGCAAAGGGAATAAAACATCAAGCCTAATAAACTAGGGAGCCGAATCGGACGAAGCCTGCTTCATCAGGAAGCTATAGCTTCACACGCTCCCCAGGGGACTGCTGCGCCCTCCGCCCTCGGGACATAAGGCCAGAAGTGGGCAGGAAGGATCGTTAGCAGTCACTAGCCAGGGTTACTAAGGTAAAGATAAAAGAGGAGGAGACACTCCTCTGCTGGCCAAGATGGTGCAGGCAGAGGCCCTTCCACTTTGAGGCATGCGCAGCAGGAAGGAACTAAGATAATGCCCACAAGGGGCAGCGCCTAGCCTGGGAAAGGAGCTGGACTGAACTGGATACGGAACGCAGAACCCTGGAAGATCTAGAAAATGGACTGGTTAGCAGAGGACCCATCAGAAGCCTGAGTAAGACTGGGAAGTTGATCGGCTAGTTTGAAAGGGCGCCGGGTCCTTCTCACGCTCTAGGTAATGCAATCAGCCTAACGAAGACAACCCCTCTCCCCCTTCACAACAGGTGCCTGCAGGTCACCCGCACGTTCCCTCTCCACAGCCGCCACGTGGCCCTGCAGACTCCAAGCGCAGGCCTGGGCCAGTGCCAGCCAAAACACACCCGGGGACAGACTGAGCTAGCCGGACAAGGGCAGAGGCTCAACTGGACTCAGCTTCGGCGTGGCCTAGAATTTTTGGACGTGGCCTTCGTTCTGGGCCTGATAAAGGCAAAGCTGGACTTCTTCCACAGTGAGACAGACAGAGAGGAGACCCTGGGAACCTGGGGCATCCTGCCACTTCAACCCCAATAAATCTGACCACAACACCACCTTAGCCTCCCTTGTGTGAGTCCCCAGAACAGCTTTTCTCACGACTGCGTGAAGGAACCCCACTCCACCAGCAACACAACAATCCAAACTACAGTACGAGGACTAACAACTTCCCACGACAAGACAATCTACAATGATCCGAACTACCACTACGTGAAATTTAACCTAAGTTCATTTGCATTCAAAAATAACTTGAGTAGCTTACCCTTATGTCATTTCCTTTACACACACAAAAACCTTTCAGAATTAACTGTTTTAAAACACGCAGCATCTCATTTTGTCACTATATAAATAATGTTTTTTCAGACCAAAAGATATATTTTTTAAAAAGTTGATCTCTTGATACATTAAATTATTTGTGACCTGTTGTCCGTAACACATGCTCCTTGAATTGTTTTCCTATCGCTGGCAATTTATATTTTGAACTAAACAATCAGTTTTGTATAATGTAGCCGCAACTCCCGCCCGGCCTCCACTCATCCCCCTTGACAGGGAATGAAATGTAATGGGATTAAGTTTTCCTCTACACAGATTGCCTCTTCCAAATGGGTAACGGCCTCATGAATCCCCTTTCTTGGACAGACGTCCTACAGATCTCCGTTTTTACTCTGCCATGCTAATTCGCAGATCTATCAGGGTACTTTAGGGCATGTCTACCACGAATCACAAGAAGTCATGCATTTCTGTTTGGGCTCGGGAGCTCCCTCCAGTAGTGCAGTCCACAGTCAACGGGACACGTAATGGGTGTAAACCTGACTTTGGAAAGCATTTCGAACTTGGATCACTCCTAAAACGGCGGCAAGCTCGAATGAAGACAATCCTTAAATCTGCCCGAACGACTTATAAAAAGGGCAGTCATGCAAAGCAGCGCAGTTCCTAATCTTGATCGTGAAACTTTGGATCTAAAGATTCCGATTTAGATTCCTCAGCTTATCAATTTTCCTGTTAATGTAAATGCTAGCTTACCATTTTTAAAAGATTTAGAATACACAGAGGAAAATCAAACTATCCAAATTTCTACCACCCAACATATGGAAATAATCTGTTAATATTCTTGTACTTCTGATTATTCTCTGTATTTTTAAACATATTTCAAATCATAAGATATAAAATTTAGTGTTCTGCTTTTTTAACTTAATAGTAGTACAGCTATTAAAATGCTATAAGAAGATTCATTTTACCATTTCCCTACTATTGTACACATTATTTTTAATTTTTCACATTCTAAAAATACATCATGAAATAGTTTGTGCATTACTCTTTTTCTAAATTAAGGACATATATTTAAATGTGCACTCTTACCAGATTCTCCGGCACTAAAGTGATCAAGGGGATTCCCTTCGGCATCGGGGTTTAGTAACACCATTTCAAATGGTATGTCTTCCACCTGAGAATTCTCCTTGTCGTCTTTGCACGTATACTTGTCTGCATAAAACACATGCCATGTTTGCGGGTACGGAATCTGGGACACTGTCAGATTATGTTCAGTCTGATTCACGGTCACTTTAAAGAGAAAGGAGATAGCACTTTCAAAGCACAAGCCTCAAACATACTCATTGTTTTTGTCATACAATCAATTTGAAATTAGAATTCTCTTGTTTAATTCTTACAGCCTTAGACATTCAAACCCTGTTGTGGTATTGGCATATGGTCTATAAATCATAAAGCAAAGAAAAAGAACATAGCTTAACCAAAGGAATCACTATAAAAGTACTATGAAACACCACAAATGAGCAGAATGATTTCACTGAAACGATGAATTGTACTTTTAAATGCTTTCAAATTTTTCAAGTAGGTTAGTGACATTCAAAAATTTTTTAAATTAAGTTTACTGGGGTGACATTGGTTAATAAGATTATATAGGTTTCAGGTATACATTTCTGTGACACATAATCTATATACTGCATTGTGGTAAAACAGACTAAACACAGAAGTTAGCATTTTGATGATTTTTTTGGTGTACAGTTCTGGGGCATCAAGTGCCTTCACAACGCTATATAATCATCACAGTGACATATCTGAAAATGACTTGAGTTAAATTATTTATTTATTTATTTATTTTTAGGAGAAGGAAACAGAGGGAGAAAAACAGGGAAACGTCAATGAGAGTTAAATTAAAAATGCAGCATTCAACTTAGAAAACCATACCTAACAGCTGTGACTCCCAAATACCTTCGAAAGAGTTCCCCAAATCCTTCTCTAACGGGCAATCCTCTAAGAAGGCACTACAAGGAGACACGCAGAAATGGTAAGAATGTAGGAGTCATCACGCTGGGTCAGGTCTACACAGTGGCGGGACGGAGGGGACTCCGGAATGTCGGCAGCACACCAGGCTGCGCTTGAACCCTGGCTCCAGTACTCACCTTCCGTGTGACCTGGGCAAACTGCACGCGCACTGGCACTCACTTTCTTCACCTGCGAGACGAAGGTGATGCTAAGGGCGGAGAGCTCCTGCAAGGACTAAGCTACATGAGCCACTTCGTATGGTGTCTGTCATACAGTAGTTGCTGAATAAAGGCAAGTTCTCCTTTTCCTGTCTTTATAAAGGGTGGTTTTTTAAGAAGGTGGTCACGCTAATAAGTGGTTCCCAATCCAGGGTAACCCTGTTCCCTTCCAGGGCGTCTGGGAATGTGCAGGGACAGTCTGGTCACAATGGTTGAGAAGACACTTGGGGGGGGGGGGCTGTGCTAAGCCTCATGAAATCCAAGGTGAAGTCTCACAAAAAGGAACCGTTCCTCCCAAAATGCCAACAGCACCCGCTTTGAGAAACGCTAAATGATGTCTAAGATCCCTTCTCAATTTAAACCCATGGTTCTGACCTAAGAGGCACTGGCTAACACTATCACAAAGGTATAGGAGAGCGGTGTCTCCAACTCGATGTATAAGAACAAAAGAAGAGTTAAAAGAGGAAGTCTTAGCCCTACTACTTACCAACATTATGAGTTAGCAAATAAACATACTTAAGTTCTTTAAATTCGTTTTTCAGTAGTAAGACTAAGATACCTGCCCTAGCTAGTTCAGATTCTCGTACGGAGCAAACGAGACAGTATATGAAAATCCCAGGTGAAGAGTCTGATTCCGAACAAGGTCAACTATTCTTAAAATACAAGTTATGACGCGCCCGAGTCCTAACTCTAGACTACCTGCACAGCACGCCCACCGTCTCCGTCTTTTTCTCGACTGAAGAAAAACCTTTTTGATAAATAAAGACATGTCTTGAAATAACTGTGGAGATTTGCATATGTGAGAGATTTGGGAGGACATTAAGAAACGATTTACTTTCCTAGGTGCAATACAGCTTCGTGGTTGTGGAGAATGTCCTTACTGTTACACGAGGTGGACTGAAATACGGTGGGCGGGAGTGCTCGTGACACCCACAGCTTATCTCCTCCCTCCCTGCCTCACTGCCTGCCTGCCTTCCTTCCTCCCACCCTCCTTCCCAGTCTTTTTAATCCTCACTGGCGGACATTCCTTCACTGCTTCTTAGAGAAGGGAAAGAGAGAAACACTGATGCGAGAGAGAAGCATCAACTGTTTGTCTGCCCTGTGTGCCGGACCGGGGATTGAACCCACAACCTAGGTGTGTGCCCTGACCAGTAATCAAACCTGCAGCCTCTGGTTACAGGACGATGCTCCAACCAGCTGAGCCACACCGGCCAGGACCCACGGTTTATTTTCATATGGCTTGATTAAAAACAAGTATCACAAATACAAAGCACATCCAACAAAACATTAACAATTAATGAATATAAGCCAAGGATATACATATAGATGTTGGGTGTAATACACATTCAACTTTTCTGTATGATTAAAATTTTTCCTAATAAAAAAGTTGGAAAAGTGTTATTTATAGGTTGTCTTTATAAATGAGATACTGATATATCTAGTCAGGATTCAGATTTTGAGGACTGGGACTTAACTTTTGGGAATTTCATTAATAGCAGCGAAACTGGATAAGATGCTTTTATCAATAATACCACAGCACTGTTATTTTGGTTATCTTAATTTAGCTGACATTCATATTGTGTGTTTTTTTTTAACTGTACAGCTGCTGGAAAAATGTAACACATAGTATAATTTTTGTAAAATATTTGAAGAGCTTTAATAAGAATTCAATACATAATCAATACATGGCTCAGAAATAAGGTTTTTGAAATGTGCAGCTTGCAATTACATAATTTGGACTTCATTATATAAATAAAGGCTCTGCTATGTTGCTATTCCATCACTTGCATTTTTTATCTTAGACAAAACAATATAAAAATTAACCATTATATTTTCACCAATATGCTTTTTAATGTTTCATTACATCAAATGAAAGCAAGAGTGTGCTTCATAAAGTGACAGTGCCTTAACTTTCTGTCTTGCGGCCTTTTTCAGCAAGCCTGCAAAACAAGCCTCTAGACAAAACTGTGTATTCACTGTTTTCAAGACGAAAGACTAGAGCACAGCACGCCTGTTCTACGCTGATGTAATTAGTACCTCAATACGAGCAAAACCTGAATCGCAGAGAATGACGTTACCTGGCTAACTGCTCAATCATATGATAAAAGGAAATGAATAGAGTTTACAAGAATACACAGAATAATAATATACTAACACCTTTAAAGGACTTATAAACACGCCAAATGTACAAAAGGAAATACACGCACGCGAGGTACGGAGACATTACTGAATGTTTTATATACAAAATTGTATTTAGGTCTTCTAATCTGACGGCAAATTACTCTTAATCTCCTAAACTTTCTTTAAAAAGAGTTATTTTTAGTGTCTTTAAACGTCCTGTTTGCTTACTTTTAAAAAACCTACAAAATATGTTATCATTTTTAAAGCTGATGTTTTATGACATTACTGAAAGAGAACAAAGGAAGACTGAAAAATAATTTCTTAAATATTAATTTGGGAGAATGTATACTCATAAGCAACAAGTGATACCAGGGCGTTTTTCGAATCTGCTGGTCTTTTCCTAGTTCAGAGCGGCAGTAAGGTTTTATACAGGCACAGTTAATGAACTCATTACCAAGTAGGAGAAAGGCTATTAATTTCTAAAGTCCTATTAAATGGACAGGAAATGAGAATTATTTCTACAAGAAATTAATTTAATATGTGGTACTACTGCACCATCATGAATTTAAGAACATGCTTTGCGTTTCGGTGCGCCAAAGGCCCTCAAGAATAACATACTATAAATATGACAAGTAATATAAAAGTTAGAGAATACAGACTTTCATAAGACTTGGCATTTATTATTAGAAAAAGAATTGATGAAATATGTAGAAAGTGATATATGTCTCACCAATACTTAATTTATTTCAGGCCCCCAAATTTAACAAAACAAGCTTCTTCCTCAAAAATTCCTGTTTCCTGAGATCTTCTGTCCTATTAACTCCACAGAACACCCTTTCACTAGAGGGAGTAGGCAAGAGAAAGGGGAAACAGAAAGAGAAACAACAGCAGGAGGTTTTACAAAGTTACAGCCTTATGTAGCTGCAACTCCACCCTACAGAGTTATCATTAGAATCACAGCATTTTAGGGCTTTCAGAAACCTTAGAGGAAACGAGTTTGCCTTCCTAGTTGTACAGGTAAGTAAAGTGGGGCTCAAAGAGAAGATTTCGTAGGTCAGTAGCCCTGATTCTCGGTCCGGCAGTCTCTCTGTTGCCCCATGCCGTCTCCCTGTATACCTAAGTTCTGTGACAGAAGGCATCTTCTGACCGATACAAAAGCTACGATTTTCCCAGTGTATGTAGTGTATGGTATAATACTGACCATGTGATACAAGAAAATAAGTCCATTCCCATAGCTCAAAGCTTTAAACTACCCGATAAACTTTTAATGAAAAATAAAAGAAAAAAAAGACTTTGGTGCATCAAATACAAAGCAAAGAACCTACCAATAAAAACCCTCAGGCACTGAGCTCTGTGATGACTCATGCTGCAAATGCTTGGTGAACGCCTGACTCAGCACTATCCTGAATTCTCATTCTCGTAACACTGTGTAACTAACATTCATAGTCCTTATCGCAGTTGCAATTTTACATTATATGGATGTGATTCATTCCCGTTACACCCACTAGTCTTAAGGACTGAGACAGAGTCCGTATTTTGTTCTGCGATTTACCACTCGTGTAGCATAAGCCGTGATACAACAGAAGAGCTCGTGAAGAAATGAATGAATGAATGAATGCATGAATGAATAGACCAAAGAGCCTTGGTGCTCTTACTGATTGATTTGGTAACAGGTAAATAAAATGCCAAGTGGTAACTACAGCAAGTGCTGTGGAAGAACACAAGAGGCTATAAAAACTCTGGTGTTAACCTAGAGGAAGGAGGAGTCAAAGAGGGAAGGAAGAACAGGCAGAAGCAAAGCCTGTGCAAAGGCCCAGGAGGGCACTCAAACAAAACAAGCTCTACCGAGAAGGCTAGGCAGGAGGGGAAGTGCGGTGAGGGGAAGCCGGGAGAGGGCAGGTGAGCAGGGGCCAGGCTCTGCTGGCTTTGCCGGTCCGGTTAAGGGGGCCTGTCTTTGACCGAGGAGCAGCAGGAGCCCACTGAGGTACTGGAGGGTGTGGTGAGGAAGTGAACGTGGCCCAGTGAAATCTGCTGTTCAGGAAGGTTCCTCTGATGGCAGACGGGGATCAGCAGGGCCGAGGTGGCCAGGTCGGACGCTACTGCAGCAGCAGTACAGGCAAGAGAGTATGGCAACCTGGAATAACCCGGTGCGGGTGGCGAGGAAGCAACCAGGTGAATTCAGGAGATATTTAGAGGTAGCTTACTGGTAGGCTAGGAAGGGGGAGAGAGGTCAAAGAGGGGAGTGTCCACCTGCTCCCTGGTTTCCAGCTTCTTTCCTAGACGGGTGGTGGGGCCAGTTCCTAAAACCATGAACAATGAAGAGGGTCTGGACGGGCAAGGAGTTTTTGCCCGTCTTTGTGGAACACTTAGATGGACGCATTGGTGTATACAGGAAAAGGTAATGGGTAATGAGCACTTGCGTGGACTTCTCAGGTGGGTTCTGAAATTCAGGGTGGACGGACATACCTTCGTGTAACTGCCCCTTTGGTATTTGAACCCTTAAGTCGGTCAGACTTCTTCAGCATAATGTCAAAGTCATCTCACACATATAAATAAGGTATCCTCACAGTGGGTGGCAAGGACTGGGGACCTGTAGCCCTCTTCTGGCTCGCTGCCTCATTAGGGAATCGGGGAGCTGCTAAGACTAGGAAGAATGGGTGTTTAGAAATGGCAGTGTTTTCCTTGACTAGATTAAAGGAAGATTCAGAGACCCATCAAAATGCAGAATGTGACGGGGAACATGTAGAGGCGAAAAGGGAAGAGGGATAATTTCCACTTTTTCTCATGGGTGCTTCATCTTCCTACTGCCCCCTTCGACCACGGTAAAATTATACTGATTATACTTTCGAGAGGCAAAATGGGCAGTGTGGCACGTGCTCTCCGTTTCTACGTTAAAAAGATCGGCACACGCTCCGGACGGCTAACTCCCTAATGCACAGGACAGTGCTGATGAGAAGGGACGAGCTCAAGGATCTGGGCAACTAGGACAGTAAAAGCAGGGCCCCTCTAGAGGCAAACCTACAGGTTTACAAACGACGGGGTGCTGGTACATCCCCAAAATGACCTACTGTGTCAGCATGACTTGGTCCTATGTTCAAACAACATGTTGCAAAACAGCGTCACTTGGGCTACATTATACAATTAACTGAGATACTACGTGTTCAGTGCTTGGCTCAGTGCTAGCATATAACAAGCATTCGACAAATGTTATCATTCACTTCCCTCTGCCACTGGGTCAAAATCTATCTGCCATGTTGGTATGAATTATGGGAACTGTAAGAGGTCAGACTGAAAGAAAGTATGCCCTTGTAAATTACATACATATATTTTCAAAAGTCTGGATGACAAAGAGGGGAAAGGTATTCCACCTTTGATCATGGGAAAGGTCAGTTTCCTTAAACTTCAGTTTAAAATGTACTAGACAAGGAGTCGTCACAGTGTGAGGTGTGCCGTGCCACGAAACATCCTGGTAGGCAAACACCACACTCAGCAGTAAGGAGGAAAAAAACATACCCAATCATACAAAAAAGGCTATACTCACTCGTCAACTGAGCTTTGGACAACTTTTCACTACAACTGTCACCGCCACTGTTTTCCTGCAGCTTTAGCCATTCCTGCGCTTGGAACAGGTAGAGTTTTGCTTCTTTTCCAACAGCTACTGCTACGTTGTTGATTCTGACACAGAGAAGAGCATGGTCACCTGGACAGGAAAACAAAAATTATCTACCAGTTTGGTCTCGTACAAAAGGGAGATGGCAGGACAATTCAACACCTCGACTTACCGAAGTGGGAATTTAAAAGGTGACAGTTTTTCTTAAATCTCACTGAACTAAGTAGATCCCATTAGAATGAACACCCCATTCAGATGCAAGGCAAGAGATGACGCCTATTAATTGTCCAAAGCAGTGTCTGCGGTGTTTCCTTGTGCTTCCGAGAACAGATGCCAGTTCACCGACTACACAGTGACATCTGCTGCATGTGGACCTTTTATTAATTTTTGCCTCATTTTACAGCCACTCCACGTCTTTAATATCTGCTTATAATCTATAGATATTTCCTAAGTTTTTTTTTTAATATAACATGGCTGTTAATATTGAATTATACTTTTAATGTAAATAATAAGCATAGCTAATAGCAAGAAAGTTTAAAGAGTTTTGGGGTAGACATTTTATACCCAATAGAAAATTCGACGTGGGATTTTTTACAATAAAACTTTCAGACTATGTTGCTCATCAAATGAGCCTGGCTGCACACACCAGATACATTTAAGGCCCAGAAATAAATGGCAAAAAAACAGGGGCCTCTGTGGAAATGTACTCTGGGTGAGAAGCAGCAGACAGTTTCATTTTTTTGTTTTCAAATGTTCTATTCTCTTGTTTTTATCTTTGTTATTATAATTATCATTTTGACTAATTGTTTTAAATAAATTTAAATGTATAGTATGTATCAAAGAGAGTGTAAGTAACCTATATAAATGGATTACATTATGAAGTATCAAAAGTTAACATTAAGGCCCTGTTAATATCTTAAGGTGCATTCTGTATTAGAGTTCATTATTTCAGTATAGTTGTGGTGTTATTATTTTACTGGACACAAATTATGACCCTTCCAGGACACACATGCATTTCTCTCAAGTCAATTCTGGGCCTCAGGACCTATAAGTGATCTACCCCTTTGGTAGCAGAGTAACTAAACTGTTGAAGCTACAGTGACAACTAGATTATCAGGTGTTGTTATTTGTTCTCCAAACTCTCTTTATTGCAGGTAGCTTTTATCCAATTAACTTTAATAGCAACAGACTCAAGAAATCGATGTTCTGGGGCTTAAGATCACACGTAATTACAGTGCCTTAGTGTACCTAATCAGGTTGAAACAGAAGTGAGCCACTGATGCTTCCTGGAGGGAAGGATCTCGAAAAATGCAGCAGGCGTGTCATCTGTACAACGTTTGTATGTTAAGGTTGGAGAAACGGTCTTTTAGGTGCAGAACACAATCCCCAAGTGGGGAAGGGGTGCTGATGACGAGGGTGTAGGGGGCTGCGACAGTGGGCTTCACAATACTTGCTGAGCTGCGCAGAGAGGGCGGCGCTGGAAGTCCAGGTGACACACCCGGCCCGGCGGCCGGGCTCCAGATCTCCCTACGCAAGGCTAGGGGCGCGGCCCGCGGGAGGTGTCCACTGGCCTTCATCCCTCTCCCCGCCCCCGCACCTACCGTGGAACCCGAAGTGGCCGATGCTCTGGCCCTGCGCGTCTCGGGCCGCGGCGCTGCTGAAGCTGCCCCGCAGCGTCTTACCCTGGCTGCCCGGCGGCCACCAGCAGCAAGTGAGGGCCACTGCTAGCAGCCGCAGCAACCCCATCCCTGCCTGCTGCTCCGCACCCACACCGCGGGCCGCCAACCACCAGCAGCTACCGGTCCCACGTCGGCAGCTAAGGAAAGGGGAAGAGGGAGCAGGACCGCACCGCGGACCCGCCCAGGAGATGGACAGCCAGTGAGAAGGGCACCTCCGTTACGAGCCAAGGACATCCACCAATCAGAGGCTGAAGTGGGCGGGACGTGCAGAGGCCGGCGTCCCATCACTTCCCTGTCTTTTGCCTAGTTCCCTCCTTTTTCTGTGGGGGAATTAGGAGGTGGTTGCTTCAGGTTACGGAAAAATTATTGCCTTCGCGGTCCAATGCGCATGCGTGGGAGCGCGGACCCGGGCTCTCCACTTTCCCGAAGCCTATGGGGTTCGGAAAGAACTAACAAAACCCACGGCAGCACCATTTCTGGTGAAGAGAGGAAAACGGTCGAAAAGCACGAGGTGCCTATGTAGCCTATTGGACATTTCCACTTTACCCACTCAAAGATAGTTAACTGCACTTGTCCAATTGATTTTTTTCCTCCTAGGTTCCCTGTTTTATTGAATTACGTTATCACCTACCGGCAACACAGCTGGGAGTTCCCTCGACGCCCCCAGCTCTTACAGGCTGCATCCTGTCAGCTCAATTCAACAGATGTTTATTAGCGCCTCTCCTGGGCGGGGATGGTAGGAAGCAGCAGCCCCTAGCCTCTCTCTCCACGTCGCGATAACATATAATCTTCTTACTTGGCCTATGTATGGCAACTGACCTGCCTCTAGTGTTCATGTTCTCCAGTTGGCTATACACAGCCCATCCCTAGAGCCACAGAAAGTTTCGGAAAGTGCAGTTTGACTGCATCACTTTCCTATAAAAGTTCTCGATTGCTTTGTGTACACAACGCACTCTTTAGTTACGGTTTTGGAGCCTCTCAAATATCCATCTCTCGACTTTTTTTTTAATCTCCATCCTTAGCGAGCCACTGCCTGTTGGCTGAACACTCCCAAGTTCTCACTTCTGGGCCTACAGCCCTGGCAGGTCTCTCTGGCTGGAATGCTTGTCTTACCCTACTACTCAATCTCCAGGACGTCTTCCTGTCTCTACTTTACTCTTCTTCCCCAAGGCTCTTTTAGAACCCTTTTTTAAACCCCCAAGTGTGTGCTAGATGCCCTGGGAAAAGGCCTCTACTTCCCTACCCTTACAGGCACTTACCATAAGCTATTTTAAATGTTTATTGGTTTATGTGAATCCCTGACTATACTGTAAGCTCCAGCTGGTCAGAGACTATGTCTCCATAAGAGTAGAAGCTTAAAATTATTTAATGAATAAGTGTATACAAATTATTTTCATTAGACAACCAGCTTTATTACACAGAAGCAAATTCTCACACTGGACCTCACCTTTTAGAAAAAGAAAGCTTAAAGGAATACTTCTTATCATATAGCCAGCATTTTCTGTATCTCTGGTAGACCAGGAATAAATTGAAGGTATTAATATTATGAGATTTTTTAAAAACTACATTATATTTTAATTATAAATGTAGTTCATATAGCTTAGAAAAGAACCATGGTCAAAATTATATGAATAAAAATGCAAGTCCTCATTCCTTCCTTTCCTTGCCTATACCTGATGCCCAAAGGTAACCTTTGCTAATAGTTTAGGGTGGGTCCTTTCAGACACGTGTTTGCAAATATATGTGGTAAGTGCAAACCAAGAAAAGGAATACGACTGGTCCTGAAAAAAAATCAGAATATGAGCCTTGAATACTATGAGGCCTCTTTTTCTGTCTCTTGTCTTTCTTTTCTTTGTTATCAAGTCTGTTTTTCCCTCTCACTGAAAACAGGCTTTTTGATTCCTAGGTTCATTTGAATGAATATGGCCACCAGCAAGTCCAAAATGCGTAGGTCCTCAGAGTTCAAGAAGACCAAGCAGACCATCCTAGAACCTGAGTCCGATTCCAGATCCCAGGAAGAGGCTTCAGTTGGTGTAGGGTGAGTCATGCCCATCTCGAGGCCTGCCTGGAGTGGGGCAAGTTGGTGAGATGAAAAAGGACGGCAGGGGAGTCTGGTCATATAAAACCGTAAGTATCCACTACAATAAATTTGGTCCTCATTCTCTAGTGGTCCTCATTGAAAGGCTATGTATCAGCCCTTGTATTTAAAAACTGTCACAGTATTTAAATTACTGTGCCTGGACAAAAGATATTTATATTGTGTCATTTTTCATTACTACGAGCAATTCAGCAATCAACATACCTGTGTTTTTCTGCAATTACCTACATTATACATCATAGAACTTGAGGATCATAGATACGTACATTTGAATTCTGCATATATATTATTAATTTGCCCACCAAAAGGTTCTTACCAATGACTCTTTTACATATCTAGGTATTCCCATTCTTTTTAGGCACTGCTAAAACATTGCTAAAAAAACTCTGGAGTTTTATTCACCTATTTAATAATATTTACTGATGGTTTGTTCTGTGCCAGGCTTGGTCCTAGGACTTTGGGATTATATCAGGAAACAAAGTCTCTGCCCTCATGGAGCAGGGACAATAAGCAATTCAACATAAATGTTGGTAACTGTTATGGAGAAAAATAAAGGGTGGAGCTGTACGGCAGGGCTGGGGTAGCGTTTGCTATTTTAATTTGGGTGGTCAAGGAAGGACCCTCTAATAGGGTGACGTTCAAGCTGAGATTGAAGTAAGGGTAAATACTAGGCAGACATCTGGGGAGACAGCAGCCAGGCCTAGGGGAAGTGGCATGCCAGGCGAATTCAGGAGAAAGCAAGGAATAGAGGCTAGGGCAGAGTAGGAAAAGATCTGAGGGCAGGATCTAGGGGACATCTGTAATACTAATAGTAACAACAACAGAAAAACGTCATTTGGCTAATCCAACCTCCCATGTCTATACTTTTGCAAGAGAACTCCTCGCGAGTTCTCAATACAACAGGTGCATGACTGTAGAGCTAGCTGTAGTACAAGACTGAAAAGAAGGTAATCATTCATAACTCCGAGTATCTGTGTATCTAAGTAAAGCCTAATTCATGCTGGTGACACTCTCCCGAACAATGCGCCAAAGCCCACTTTTCCAGATACCCCTTAATTACGGGTAGCGAGCCAGGGGATTGCGCAGAATAGCTGCGCCTGCGCAGTGCCGCTGCGGAGTTTGCGCACCAGAGTGTTCGGCCCAGTCCTCCAATGGGCGGGGATAGATCAGCTACGCTCTGGAAGCCACCGCCCCTGCCAGCCTCAGTTAACGTGTCGGGGAAACGGCGCCCGTCGTAAAAGGTCGCGGTGGAACCTCCCTACGGTACAGAGACCTGTGGCTTTAGGGTGCCAGGCATTGCTGCGCCGGGAGATGTCGGCTGCGGGTGGGGTGGATCCCTCGGGTCCTCCCAGCAGCTTTGCGAAGCGGGTCCTGGTGACCGGGGGTGCTGGTTTCATGTAGGTAACGGCGTCGCTAGCCGAGTAGAGGCTCCCCAGAAATCCCAACCTTTTCTTGCGTCTCTGCTCGCTCTAGGCAATTTGGGACCAGCTTTGGGTGCCTGATAAGGGAGGGTCTTAATGCACGACCAGACGTTGATTTATTCAGCTGAATTAAAAATTCTGTTTTGGTACTAAACGTTTTTTGCCTCTTTCCCTCTTCCACCCGCAATCAGCTAGTCCTCTCTCCCTGCTTCCAAAGTATATTCTCACGGCCACTCCTCACCTCCCTTCCCCTCCTACCCTAGCCCACGTTCCTGGTGGGTTGGTTGGTTGGTTTTGCCTAGACTACTCCTGTAGCCTCCTAATTGGCCATAGTGCTTCTGTTCCTCACAAGTCAGTGTTTATTAAGTGAAAGTCCATCAGACTTAGAGTAAGATCGAGACTCTGTCCCATACCCTGAAGACTCTCGAGTGCCCAGGCTCTACCTTTCCAATCTGCTGTCCTGCCAATCTACCCCTTTCTTTTCTGTGCCTGCCACACGGACCCCTTGCTGTCCCTGGAATATACGAGGTTCCTTCCTCCTTTCTTAAGGCCTTCTCGCTTGCTTCCCCCTTTCGCATCATTCAATTCAGACATCTATTCAGACATCACCTCCTCAGAGAGGCCTTCCCTTACCACCCTATCTAAAATACCCCCCTCCCTACTAACACACTCATCACTGCCTGAAATTGTATTATGTATCGTGTTTACTTGTTTATTGCTTGCACCCCCACTTAAGGATGTGAACTGAATGAGGGCAGAAACTGTTGTTCTTTCAGTACCAAGAAGAGTGTCTGGCTCATTTTATAAAGGTCTTCAGTAATTGTTGAATGACTGAATGCATACATACAAACAAGAAGCTCTCCCAATGTCTAGTGGAAGAAGAGGAACATGGGAGTCTCTCCCCACACCCTGCCCACCCCCAGCCCATTAGCACATTACTTCTCCTCTTCAGATCTGACAGTGACTTGGAGGAGGGTATCAGGCCGGCAAGGCTGACTTAATGACAGCAGGAGTGTGGACATAAAAGGGTGGTGGTACAGGGGTGATAGTGGTGGTCCAGGAAGGGTACTTTTAGAAAACACTGTGAAAGGGCCATCAGGTACAAACTCTTGTTTGTAATTTGGTCGGGGGCTGCCCTTGATCCTGCCCTTGTTTGGAGTATGTGATAAAATCTGGTGGATCATCTCACTGAGCCATACCTGTCCTTCCATTTCAGGGTCCTCTGAAACCCTAACCTAGGAGTCACTGTGGATATCCAACTCAGGGTGGTGTCAGCTGTTAGCCTTGAAAACCAGGTTTAGTCTGAGACCTGCGCTCTGCCCCGCACCTGACTTATACCATCGAATTCTTGTACGAAGAGCTAGCCATTGCAGTGCAGTTACTACCGACACAGACAACTCCTATGCCCATACTAACTTAATTTTTACATAGTTATACCTACAGTTGAAAAGGCACATTATAGCCCATTTGCACTGACCACCAACCACTGTATCATCCTGCTTTGCTCCCATACTCAAAGCATGCATGGACAGATCATTTGGTTAAACTAGTTTTTTCTTATACCCAGGAGCAGTAAATTCACTCTTCTCTCTAGTGTAAAAGGAATATAAGGCTTTGTCTATTGATACTGTTGACAAGGTTAATAAAAAGGGTGGATATGTGTCTGTTCAGTGTAGTTACATTTCTTGGAAAAATGTAAAGGTATCTTTGAATAGTTTCCTTATACTTGATGGCTTAGGGTAACAGTTAAGAATTTATGCAAATCATTAAGTTTTCTACTAACAAGATATACTTTTTTCTTATAGTGGATCTCATGTGATTGTCTCTTTAGTAGAAGATTATCCAAATTATATGATCATAAATCTAGACAAGGTGAGTTTTATAAAAATGAGCTTCATGCACTGAAAGTTATTTACATTTTTAAAAGTATTAGAATCCCGTCATGCTGATATTTTAGTTCGTTATTTAGTCATTTCAGCAACTTAGCGACCTATATAGTTATGTATTCATGCAGTATTTAATCTTACATAAAACCTTTTGAATCTTTTTTATTTGTTATGATAGCACATAAAGTAAAGGTCTGAAGAGCAGTATTTTGACCAAAAAAAAATCTTCACCCTAAATTTAATGTTTAGTGTAATCTTGTGATTATTAACCTTTTTTGGAGCTGGAATATTCTGATTATTTGACTTTATTATTTGATTTTATAACTGCCATCTCATGGAAAACTATATTTTTAAAATTAAAATGTAAATAAATTAATTTAACTTTGAGAACGTTTCTGTAATAATTGGAGTCTCCCTAGAGAGTCTGAAAGCCTTGACTGGTAGTTGCTGAATTTTTTACTGTAAACAACAAGATGCAGTTAGTCACCTTCATTTCACAAAACGTGATGGTAAAAATGTATAGTCAAGGGATAATCCATACGTCTTGGGGATTTTTGCCTGCCTTAATATGGTGGACGGTAGTTTTCCCCCATTTCCACTGACCTACCAACGGTTACTCAGGAAAAAGTGTACTTCGTCATAGTGTGCGACACAGGAGTGATTGTCTTCAACCACTGATTCTTTTCAGGAATGAGGAATGGAAAACTTTTCTAGCCCCTGGGGGCTGGAGGCATATCTGGGCAGAAAAACTTTTTAAAGGAGAGGTTTATAACAAACAATTTTTTTTTATTTTGAAACATTAACAAATTATATTTTTTGTTTGTTTTTACTTTAATATACTAGAAACATCTAAAAATACAAAGTGCGAACACCTTAAGAAGACATGTTCTTGTATTATAAGCAGAATATCTTTACAATAAATTGGTATTTTCTAGGAAAAGCTATCATCTCTTTTTGTGTTGTTTCTCCACCCTCCCTTCCCCTTAAATATTTTAAGCTGGATTACTGTGCAAGCTTGAAGAATCTTGAAACCGTTTCTAACAAGCAAAACTATAAATTTATACAGGTATGGTAGTTTCTTATATCATTATTGTACCGTGCCTTTAGTTATTCAGATACTGTATCTTCCTTACAAACTTGCGTGACATGGGCTGGGACAGCATGCTAATTAAAGCCCTTTTATAGCTTCCAGAAGCACCACATGTTCTAGATCTACACCACATATAAAGTTACATGTGAGTTTTGGTGTCTCAGCAGATCTGTGAGTAGCTGATTGATCTTACATGGTTTGGGATTCTTTTAGGTCCTTACTATCCTTCTAAGTAAGGCCTTGCTGGGATTTAAAAAGACTGGTATAAAGTGGGCTGTTACTTAGGCCAGACAATGGCGAGAAAGCCCACCGTACATCCTGTAGCATAGCCTTCTCCCATGAAAGTTGATAGATTGCTTCTGGAAGACTGATTCTTACTAGCCACTCCCAAAAGAGTCCAAAGTATAAACCAGAGAGCCAGGTCACTGATTTACAAAGGGGAATTTTAATGGCAAGTGCAACTGTTTGTCCTATGCTTTATTTTTATTTGTATTTTGTAGTGATTCATTTAATCACAAATCTTAAAGAATATACTGAGAGAACGTTTTATAAGTCTGTTCCGTGTGAAAGAGTTTCCTTCAGTCACCAAAGGATTATTGAGGATACATATTTTTGGAACTATACATGTACCAGAAGTACTCATAAATTGACTTAGTTGTTGATTAAATAGATTTTTCAAAATGTCATTCCAGTTGTAGCATTTACTTTAAATATATTTCAGTAACGTTTATCTCTGACTTTTGAAAATATGTTTAAAATTATCCTGTTAACTGAATGATCTTAGGTTGACAAGTCCTTAGTAGTAGTTGGTGCAAAATAAAATATTTTAGGCATTAATTTGCAACAGAATTTTTGAATTGAGTATTTGATATCCTAGGATGCTGAAAAAGATGCACCGTTCCTTACCATACTTACTTGACCTCCCAGTTGAAATTTTAAGATAGGCTCTCTTAAACTGGGGAGGGGAGACTTAATTCTTCTCTTACCGTTTTTCTTTGTTCTTGCAGTAAGATGGTTCTTACGAACAGGCATGTGTGATGAAACTTAGTGTTTTCATGTTCGCTTTCATATAGGGCGACATATGTGACCCTCACTTCGTGAGGCTGCTTTTTGAAACAGAGAAAATAGATATGGTCCTGCATTTTGCGGCACAAACACATGTCGGTAAGCATTGTTTTGTGTTACGGTCATGACGGGCAAATTATTTCTTCCGGTGGCTGATTAGCCTGCATCAAGGCACAGTCCTGGGGTTGAACAAGTAGGTACTCGTGTGTGTGTCTCTGAAAGAGGACATCCTGTGCTCTGCCAGAAAACAAGCCAGCGGTCACTGTGCCATCAAGATAACTGTCGTTTTTCAGGGCATTTCTGTTAGGGGAGGTTGAACTCTAACCCTGAATGCTCTCTTAGAACCATGAGTTTAACCAGATTCAGCAGTGATTACTTCTGGGCAGATGGGTGTTCAAACTGCATTTGTTGCTGTTGTTTTTAAGCTCAGCATTGGATACACATTCGAACAGTGTATAATTGTGCTTTTTTGTTCATCTGAGAGTCTTCTCATGGTTTGTCCAGCATTTTATAGTGTGAAATGTAAATATTCAGAAAAATTTAGAAGGAAGGTGAAATGAATGCTGATACTGTGAACACCCGTGTGGCCATCACCGAAGCAAAAGGCAGGATGTTGCTGAACCCCCTTCAGCTGTCGTATTACTATTGCTTTAACCTGACTTAGAAGCTACCGTTTCCCTTGGTTTTCTCTGCAGTTTTGCTGTCTGTGTATTTATTCCGAAACAGGATAAGTTTGGCCTGTTTTTAAAATGTTATAAACATGTATATATAAAATAACGTGTAGGTTTTCTGGTCATGCTTTTTCATCCAGCTGGACTCATCCACGTAGTTGAGTGTAGGTGTGATTTATTCATTTTCAGCAACGTGAAATATTTCATTCTGAGTATATACCACAATTTGTTTATCGATTCCACTACTGATGGACATTTGGATTGTTTCCACTTTGGGCAATTCTCAACTGTTAACACTGCCATGAGCATTCTTACCCACGTGTATTCTTTTCATGTGTATTGAAAAGAATGTGTCATCTGCAAATGTTGGGTACGTTGTGATTACATGTTTGTTGCGCTAAGTTGGCTAGTCAGGATCCCCAAATCTCCTGTTTGTTTCTGATGAATTGAACTTTTTGTCCTTCTGGAACGATCTTTCCTCCTTGGTGGTGTGTACTGCCTTGAAGTCAGTTTTGTCTGACATTAACGTAGCGGTGTCACCTTTCCTTTGGTATTATCTTTATGATATGTCTTTTTCTGTCTTTTTGTTTCCAACCTCTCTCTGACTTTATGGTTTAGCTGCGTATCTTATAAACAACTTATGGTTTGGATTTTTTTTTTATCTAGTCCGACCATCCTTGGTAGTTACCCTAAACACTGAGTTTGTTGATCTATTTGGATTTATACCTATCATCTTATTATGTGCTCTCTATTTTTCTCACCAGTTCTGTTTCTCTGCTTGTTTCTTTTAAAATTCTTTTTAAAATAATTCCTCCACGCCTTTTAAAAAATACCTTTAAAAAAATTCTTGTTTGCTCTTTTAAGGGCTTGACTGAGGAGCTTTCCTTATTCTGTTTTTCTTCCTCTACTACTTTGGAAGTTAGATATTCTGCCTGTGTTCTGTGAGTGGTTTCCCTAGAAATTATGACATACGTAACTAGCTTATCAAAGCCTAAAATCCATCAAAACCTTTGCTTGCCTCCCAAGTAACACAAAGATCTTAGACACTTTAATTCGATTTACCTATTATCAGCTCTGGTATTTGTTTTGTCCCTTGAATGAAACTGTTCTAGCTTTTTCTCTTTTTTTAGATCGTTCGTTTGTACGTGCCTTTGAGTTTACCTACGTGAATGTTTACGGCACTCACGTTTTGGTAAGTGCCGCTCATGAAGCCGGAGTGGAGAAGTTTATCTACGTCAGCACAGATGAAGTGTATGGAGGCAGCCTTGACAAGGTAAGCTCAGAAAGCATCTACTCCACCTGCTTCCCAGGGACTGTGGAACAAGCCTGTCTTAGTAAAACCCCGCTCTGGGCTTTTCTTCACCCCCTGATTGCACATCCTTGTGGGGCTCTCCAGTGTCCCCCCATCGTGCCTTCTGTTGGATCAGACAGTCCTGCCCCAATGGCCACAGCGGCTCTCTGGGTGCAGGGTGTGTGTGTGATTTCACCGGCGGCACTTTACAAGAGAGCAGCCGATTTCATCTTCGTGTCCCAGTCTTGCGTACACGGTGAACGGTGTTCCCACGGGCCAAAGCACGTGTGCGTCACGCTGCCCGTTCCCTCAGGAAGGCGGGTCGGAACGTCCAGGGGTGCGTGTGCAACTACCGTGTAGACGGGAATCTGTTCTCTCCTGGTCGTTCGTGAAGGTTGCACTCTTTATGCAAAAGGATGCTCCATTTCCCAGTTTGTATTTTTCATGGTCAGCAGTGACCTCATTCTGTTTTATTATTTTATCTTTACCAAAACTCATGTATAGTGCAAAGAATCAAGTAGTTTGAAAATCCTTACAGTGAGAAAAAGCAGACCCTGACCACTTTCCAGTCCACAGTCCCACCTCTGAGAAGCAGCCATTTTCAATTCTCCCTCCCGTTTTTATAAGACTATCTTACTCCTTTTTGTACATCGCCATGCTACATCAGAAGTGACATGGCAGCCAGAATGCTATTTGAAATGTAAGTAAGGTCATGACAGTACTCCGCTCTCACTCTGTTCATGTTTCGGGGCTGGCCGCCCTCTAGCCCTCCAGCCTCATCTCCCACTTCTCGCCCCTCCCACGAAGCTGCTGGAGTTCCTTTGAACACACTCCTGTCTCAGGGCCTTTGCACTTGCTCTCCTGCCTCTTGCCTCACAGGGCTGTTGTGACCTTTAAACAGGTTACTCTGCAGTACATTCAAGTGCTGGGAAAAGTGCTAGGCACGTAGTTGGGGTTCATTAATGTTTTTTTAACGCAGTGATTAACATTTCAAATTCGTAATAATATTTTCTGATTTTTCTACTTAGAAAGTATGCATAATATTTACTTTTAAATTTATCTCATTAAAATTAGGAATTCGATGAATCGTCACCCAAACAACCGACAAACCCTTATGCGTCCTCTAAAGCAGCTGCTGAGTGTTTCGTGCAGTCTTACTGGGAACGATATAAAGTAAGAACTGATTTGAAAACTCGAATCATTTTTCTTTGGCCTGAGGTGATGAAACTTCAAGTTAGCATTGGCAATGTTTCATTTCTAGAGCAGAGGACATATTAGGAGAAGTTATATATTAACAGCTTCTAAAAAACTGGTTTTCCAAACTATGAGGACAAAGTAGGACCTGCTGTTTCTTCAATTCACCATTCAAAGGACTGATTTGTACATACACGGGAGTGTTTTTCCTACTCAGTAACAGGTCGAGTGCTTGAGCTCTAGTGAAAAGCCCTGTTCTGAGTGAAGGCAGACGGAGGGAGGGCAGGTTCCCTCACCCCTGCGTGCCCCTCTCTGCATGGCCCCCCTCTCTTGGCTCCTCGTAAATTGGAGGTACGTTCCCAGGAGGTTCTGTGGTGTCAGTGTGAGAGCCGTAACCAGCCTGAGTCACCGACTCGAACACCCACGTTTGGCTCCACACTGCTCTTCCCTGGGAGTTCCTGGGAACTGGGTCACAAAGGCAAGCCCAGGGCTGGCAGCAGGGTCTCTTGCCTTCTCTGTTCCAGGAGCATCAGTCCTCCTCTGTCTCCGTGGCAGGTTTCTTATATGCCAGGGTTGGTTCAACAGGGAAAGCTGACTTGAAGTTTAATATCTAACCAAACCTAGAGTCTTGGAGGTAGTCTCTGAAATAACCAGCTGGAAATTTCCTTATTTTTCTTCTATTAAATTTAGGAACCTGCCTTCATCTGTATTTATCCTCCCCTTGTCCCAGTAAAGGAAAAATTCCCCTTCTTCCCTTTGGAACCTTTGCCTTTGTCTGAATCCCATTGTCTCCTGTCTTTGCAGGAGGCTTACATTAGAAAAAACCCCTTCACTTCTGTCCTTGAGGTGTGTGGAATTATTTAGCTGGAAATGCCGTATTTTAAAGCTTTAGGTAATCATTATTTAGGACCTTTCCATTTTCTCAATATCTGATACTCTCAGTTTCCAGTTGTCATCACGAGAAGCAGCAATGTGTATGGACCACATCAATTCCCAGAAAAGGTACATTTTACTTCTGAGTTTAGTGTGCATTAGTGATCGTAACTTACTACTTACAATAACCTCTCTTCAGTCGTTTGTTCAAAATTCACGTAGTGATGATGCGTAATCTATAAATGTTACGTAGGCCGCATGCAGATCCCTGGTTTAAAGTTTGAAGATTTGAGCCTAAGTCTCAACTTGATACTCACCAGCTGGCGTGACCTCAGGCCCTTTGAGCATTGCCTTTAAGCTGAGGAGTAGCGATAATACTGGGCAGGATTTTGAAGGATCTGGGGAGCTGACGTGTGTGAGAAGGCCTTGTACTTTGCTGGATACTCCAGCGCCGGGGAGTCCTGCCCTCGCTACCGCCCCGCCGCAGTTCCCACTCCGGCTTTGCGGTCAGACCCGTGTGTCAGGCCGTGCAGAACGGAGTCGCGGGGCAGGGAGTGGCGTGGGAAGCTTGTGCAGGCATTGCTTAGACCCCACGGCAGTGGGATGTTGGCGTGGGGTAAAGCCTTCCGAGTGGGCTCAGACATCGCACGCCAGGTCAGCCACTCCAGTCCCAGGGGTCCCAAACGGGCTCAGTGGCTTCAGAGGGCATTTCGGAAAATAGGGCTCCAAAGCAGCACGAGTAGTGCGTACGGACACGCAGGGGAAGGCCGAGGGTGCCCGGCTCTGTGTCATCACACCCACATGTCAGTAACCGGCGCCCTCTCCTGCCTAAGTTTACAGACTGGGCCCTCACTTCCCGGCCGGGTGCGCCCACCTGTGTTCCCAGAGGAAAGGGCCCTCATCGGGATCTGCTGGCAGTAATACCTACCTCACTTAATTTATATAGTGTCTTCAACAGGTTTATTACAACCTTAGCAACTTATCTCGCTCTGTTTAATGTAAATTGTCTTCGAATCCAGAGTGCGGGAATGTCCTTGTTTAAAGAGTTCATCTCCCCGGCACTTCTTGAGCAGCTGTTGTACGTAAAACAATAGCTGAGATAAGATTCCTGCTCCCGTGAAAGCCAACACCAAAACGAGATTTGTGACAAAAGCAATTGTTCACGAAGACTTTTTCTTGTTCGTGAAGCCGTAAACTCTGTTCATACTGTTTTCTGTTTATATTTTTGTAGCAGTTAACTTGTTTTGTGAACTGGGAAGCGATCTTAGAGTTCCTTCACTTATCAAAGTTATAATAGGTTTTTCCTGAACTGCTGATAAGAATTGGAATGTATCTATATGTATATTTCTTAACAATAACAATGTTTTAATCTTATGAGTGCATATACGTATTAGTGAGCAAATTCCCAAAGTCTGAAATGATATTTAAATATTCTTTTAGGTTATTCCCAAATTTATATCTTTACTACAACACAACAGGAAATGGTATGTTATCATTTACCTTTGTACCCAGATGTTTTTCTGATATGTTGTTATTTATTTGGCGACAGTCTTTGGTGAAAATCACAGAGCGTCTTAGTGTTGGAGGCCATGGAATTGGATGTCTCAACAAATTTAAGAATTCATTGTACGATCAGTGTAATCGTTTATTTTTTTAATCATTTATTAATTTTTAGAGAGGGGGGGAAAGGAGGGAAAAAGGGAGGGGAAAGAGCAGCGATGTGAGGGAAGAACGTCCATGGTTGCCCCTCACAGGACCCGGCCAGGGACCCAGTCCTCAACCCAGGCCCGAGCCCCGACTCGGAACCAAGCCAGCGAGCTTTTGGTCCACGGGCCGCATTCAGCCCACTGAGTCATGTCAGCCAGGGCGAGTTTTTTTTAAATAAGTATAATCTGTAATTCATCTTTACAGTTTATTTACCAAGATAATTTCAGTTCTTAAGAGAAGAGACTAAGCAAAAACAAAAAAGCCAAACCGACTTATAAACACAACGGAATGGTGGTCACCAGAGGGAAAGGGGGTGGGGTGGGGGAGGACGAAGAGGGTAAAGTGGGCATAAATAGTGACAAAAAAAATATTTTAGTTCTTAAATGATTTATCCTGGAACTTTCAGTTATCACAGAAAATTTGGCATCTATCATTATATAACTTTTTTAAAAGATTTAATTCACAGAACTGTAGATATTTCTTCAAAATGAATTTGAGGCATACAGTTGATGTGAAAATATTTCTCAGGGGTCACTGACATGTTTGCCATTTCCTGCTGAGTACCCTCCGGGGGGCTGGAGATCATTTAAGAACTCTGGGTGAGACTCAGAAGAGTCGTGACAGTGTGTTGTCAGTAGAAGGTCTCCAGGATTGCCACAGGAATTGGCTTTCTGGAGTTGTACCCAGTTGTTGCCTTGCTTTGGCTCGGGAGAGCTTACTTTTTACATTTTATGACTCCCTTTTATTTAATCTTCTTAGCTGCATTCATGGATCAGGCCTTCAAACAAGAAATTTTCTTTATGCTACCGACGTCGTAGAAGCCTTTCTCACTGTCCTCAGAAAGGGGAAGCCGGGCGAAATTTACAACATCGGGACCAGCTTCGAGATGTCGGTGCTGCAGCTCGCCAGGGAGCTCATCCAGCTGGTGGGTATGTGCTGCGGCAGGGCAGCGTTTCACAGTCGCGCCTCGCTCGGTGGCGGTAGTCACTACTCCGGTCAAAGTCAGCAGTTTTCAGTTTATTCAGGTGAGAAGCGAGGATTGATAAGCACAATCTGTAATTATGTGTACCAGCAGTGTTCCACCGGTGTGCCACGACAGTCTCCAGACGTGCAGCACCTGACTGTCCAGTCAGGGGCACTGACCCCTTGCCCCTTAGATTGTCGAATAAAAGCATGACAGCAGCCAACTCAACAAGAGCTGTCCGGTGTCAATGAATCAAAATCATACCTATTTTTTTGTCAGAGCAGTGAAAAGCGTAATACGTTTGCTGGTGTGTCTGCGTGTCCCATGGGGTGAAAACGGTCCAAGAGCACCGTGTGTGCCATCTGTGTGCTGAGGTGCATCGTGCGAGGTTCTGTCGCCCACCTGGCACCAGTTTTTTTCAGGGAAACAATCCCAATGTGTTAAGTGTGCACACCCAGTAAAAGACATACTTCAACTTCAGAAATGCGAAGGTGCGCCCTAAAAATCGAAGCACAATGAAATGATATATGAACAGTGGTAGGTGTGAGTGCAGGAATGTATTTTTGAATGTCGGTGATGGAAAACCTCAGGACACAGCAGACAGGAAGACTGAGCATATCGAGAAACTCGGTTTCCTCTGCACTGTCATCAGAGTGCTCCGGGCTCCCACTGTGGGTACTCCACACCCGATACTCATCCGGTGCCAGCGGGGTGTCCTGCAGTTTAACCCAGTTCTGATGTTACCTTACCTGCCCGGGGGCAGCGCCAGGCCCCACGGGTTGTGGAGGCAGCCCCACAAGACTGCCCTCGGTTCGGATACCAGTTGTGAGGCCTGGTTGTCCCCTGTGCTCCTGACCAGCCAGCTGCAAACCGGAGGTAATTTGCTGGAGTGGCCCACAGAACTCAGGAAACCAGTTTACGTTCTAGATTACTGGTGTACAAGGTCTGCCCAGAAGGTGTCCAGCCATGTGATATGAAAAAGAAGGACGTTTATTGTATCTTATACAAGATACAAGAAACATTGCACATAGGACAGTGACACCTCAGTCCCCTTCAAAGTGGGCACCTTGGGACCTCACATAGTTCTCCTAATTGTCATCAGCTGCCCCATGGTATTTTCTGGAATGCCACCAATGGTCTAGAGTCCCTTCCCTTTCAAAGGTGATTTTAGTTTTGGAGAAAGCCAGAAGTCACAGGGCACCAACTCTGGGCTGCAGAGGGGCTGAGTCACCTGGGTGATTTGATGTTTCACCAAAAAGCTGCATGAGATGTGATGCATAAGTGGGGAGCATTGTCGGGATGAAGCTGCCAATCACCAGTAGTCCATAGCGATGGCCTTCTGAGTCATTTGAATAGTTCTGTGGAGGAATGTTCAAGATTAACACAAAATCTGATGCAGATTCATTGCTCTGTTAGCTCAGTCATTTGGAATGTTACGGCCATACAATACACATGCTCACTCAATGCCATCTACCGCCCCCACTAACTAGTACAGTGAAGTCGTCATTGTTCACACATGCGCATTCCAGTCCACTCTCCTTGGCTGCCAGGTTACATTGATGTCACCCAAACTGTTCTTGTTACATTAACAATGGCTGGGCTATTTTCTGGACAGACCTCGTATTACATAGACTGTAACTCAGGAACCGCCAGATGGAGGACAGACAGAAGGGCAACAAGGCGTGAGGGAAGGGGCGTGGAGTGTCCACGCTCTCTGTGGGCGTGCCCCTCTCCCAACACCTTAACAGGCTGGGAGCTCTCCATGGAGGCTTTATTGAGTAGGCGTAACTGACTGACTCATTGGCTGTAGGTGACTAATCCAACCTTCTGCCCCTCTCCTTCTTCCTATCCTGGGTATGAAAGGAGGGGGCCTGAGTTCTGTCCCTCTAATCACATGGTTGGTTCCCCAGGAAAACAGCCCCCATCCTTATGGACTTCCCAAAAACACTAACGTGAACTCCCGTGTGGCTGAAAGGGGCTTGCCGTAAACAGCAAAACGACGGTCTCTCTCACCACTTAGGAAATTGCGAGTGTTCTGGGAGCTCAGTGCCAGGAACGGGGACGACCAAGCATACGTTTCTTATTATACATCATAACATCACACTGAGTAATCACCAAAAGCCAAAGAAAATGTATTTTCTGCCATAGTAGACGACGTGTATTAAATGAGCTTCAGGTAGAATTTGGGCCGTAAAGTACAGATGCTGTTCGTCTCTGCTGTCCCTGTGGCTTTGACAGGTTGGATTTCTCAGCCTTTGACTGCCAGGGAATACCACTGTCGTTCTCTGGTCTCATTTTGTAGTTTGACTCAAAAGCCTTCTCTGTTTCGACAGATCAAAGAGACCAAGTCAGAGTCTGAAATGGAAAGCTGGGTTGATTATGTCAATGACAGGTGAGTAGCAAGTGCCATCGTTGGGGAGAGACTGTGAAACCTTGGGGACCTGCAGGATTGTAAAATACGTGGAATGGGCCCAAACCAGTGTGTTCATTTTAGTTTCTACTAAAATATTTTTCTAGTGGTAGGTGTTGTAAGAATAAAGTGTAACATTCTTACTTGCTAGCCCTGTGGTTTAAAGAAAGTTATTGACCCTTTCCAAGGCTGAGGTTTCCTCAAGTGTGAAGTAGAGCAAATAAACTTGCTGTTTACAAAGAATTTTAAGGTTTGATTATAAATACAAAGTGCCCAGCCCAGGGTGTGGAACACAAGAGCCCTAATAAGTTTGTGTGTATTTATTCATTCATTAAACATTTAGGTATTATCTACTGCATTCATACCTAGATTGTGCCGAAGTAAGAAGAGGACAGGCCATGGGGAGTGTTAGGTATCTGGGATTATAGATAACTTTTTTTTAAAGGTTTTATTTATTTGTACGGAGAGGGGAAGGGAGGAAGAGAGGGAGAGAAACATCAACCGGCTGGAGACCTGGCCCACAACCCGGGCATGTGCCCTCACTGGGAATCACACCCGTGACCTTTGGATTCACAGGCTGGCGCTCAGTCCACTGAGCCACACCAGCCAGGGCTAAAAATAAATACTTTATTTTACAGATGTTCTGTGATCATGTTATCAAGGAGAATTTTTTTAAATTGAATTATGGTAAAGATGCATAGACACATTATTTCTCATAATATTCAGATATGTAAATGTATTTCCACAGTGTCACTTTAAATCTGTTTTGTTTTCCAAGACCTACCAATGACATGAGATACCCAATGAAGTCAGAGAAAATACATGGCTTAGGATGGAGACCTAAAGTGCCTTGGGAAGAAGGAATAAAGAAAACAAGTATGTTATGGATTGGTCCCTTGGGGGGTTTGGGTTTCAGAAAATTTTAAAGAAAAGGTAGTTTATTTTTAGAACACGACAAATTCAGTGGAATATTTTGATGAGTCATTTTTACTTTTCAAATTGTTATATTTAATATATTTTTAACAATAGAAATATATTTCCTAAGCACCTTGAATTTCATAGATTAACTTCCGGTCAGTCTTCCTATGTCTTACTAGCATTTTTCAGATTCCTGTTTCATTGATTCTCAGGTGTACATTTTTTATTCTTTTCATACTCTTGAAAGGTATGTGTCTTACAATCACTCACATGTTAAGATTATTGCAACTTTTTTCTTTTTTTGGTATGTAGAATAATGGTCCATCTTAAGTGACAGATTTGATGAAATACATAGTTACAGTCTTTAAGTGTCAAGTCTTTTTATATTAACTAGGAAGCAAATTGACCATGTGCAGAATAGCTACAAAAATAAGTGTATATAAGTGTATGTGTGTTAAAGGTCTATTTAGAAACGTATTCATGAGAAAAAATACGTTCAAACATATAAGTCTTGATTCAGAGCTTAAACTATAAAATACTTGTGTTACATTTTAAAAACCAAATGAAAAGATTATGTTTACCTAAAAAACTTTAATGCTAGTATAGCAAGATAAAATAATGTCACGTATTAACAGAAGCCAACTCATGCCATCTCACTATGCCTGGAACGCAGTACTGCCCTACATTTCCATGAGTAAAATACCACACGTATTTTCTGTAACTTAAAAACCAGTACAAATGACTTATCTCCCTTTCTCCCTGAATTTCTTAAAATGAGAATGTCTTAAACACTTACACCAGCAAATTCAATGTAATACTTTTGAAGTTAAAAAAAATAGTTGATTTTTAAATCTGAATTTCCAGGTGATGAAATATTTTCTGGTTGTTAGTTCAGAATCGAATTGTGTTCGTCATTAGGCCACCCTTGCCCACTGGTAAGCTGTGGGGCAAGACTCTTCTTACTTATCGGAACCCAGGAAATTTTGGTTCACTGAAGTTCAGCTTTTTAATTTTGATCTTTGTCTTTTGTTTCCTTTCTTATCAGTCGAGTGGTACAAAGAGAATTTCCACAACTGGAAGAACGCGGAAAAGGCGTTAGAACCCTTCCCGGCACAGCCGCCCTTTGTGTAGACAGGACGGTCTTTGGAAAAGGAAGAAAATACCCTACCTCAACAAGAGATATGAAATCAAGTGACCAAATGAAGCGTCATGTTTTCATTTGGAATTAGATTCATGACTTTCTGTAAAACATTCAGAAATTGTATCAGGCTTGAGAAGAGTTTCAGTGTTAGCACAGGACTTAAATATCAAAATTCTTTCAGAAGCCTTTTCTAAATTAGGCACCAGAAGGCACAGACAGGGCCCTGCACTGGCGGGGGCCAGGGCGGAGGGGCCCCGGATCTGGGAGCAAGGCCGGGAACGCTGGGCCTCTGACAGCTCTCGGCAGGGACGCGGCCGGCGCCCGGCCTTTCCCGCTGCCTGGGAAGGCCCCGAGGTGCTCCTGTGCAGACAGTACGCAGCAGTGCGCCCCAATTTGCCTTTTTTTAAAGATGCGCTCTTGTGCTACGTGAGCTTTGAAAATGGAACACAATGGAAGCACTTTTTAACTTGGGGTAATTTTGCAATATTAAGTTAAATGTTTTTTAAAACAAAGATGTTTTTATATTTTCAAAATCATGCATTGAACTCTGTATAAGTAACCATATACTGGAAATTCTATTATGTACTTAATGTTTATAGTGATTTTATTTATAAAATGATCAGTACTTTAATGTATTTAATATAGAGCCTTCTTTTGGTAATGTATGTTTTTATTTTGCTGTAGAAAATATTAAAATACTTGATTATGTATTTTCAATTCCTCTCCCCTCTAAAGACTTTAAGATGATTTGAACAATGTTTGGATTGGATGTTACATTGAAAAATGGGAAAGAGTCGAAAACTACACCCAACTCTCCGGCTTCGGTGCGCGATGGATGGCTGTTTTCTCTGTGAAGTAGGAAGCGAGGTTGGCTGTGAACGCAGAGGTGGTTGAGGGAGCGGGTAGGAGGGGAATAAGGGCCTTGAGGAAGTGGAGGTTAGGAGAAGAGCAAGCAGACCCAAAAGCTAGTAAGGGGATTTGCCTGACTAACACAAAGCGAAGTTGAACACTGGTAACTCTAGAATTTTGAGGTTTGTAAAAATGGTTAGATTGAGCCGGCATCGTATGCATCAGGTCGGGCAGGAGTAGAGAGTGAGGTTGAGTGAACTGATGCTTCCCCCAACTTAGATGCGTAGGGAAGAAGATGCCCCTCGGAGGTAGCCTGGAGCCCTAGAAGAAAGGGAGACGGGAAGCAGGCATGAGGGAGGCTGGGGCGAGCGCTCAGGGGCGAGGCAGTTCCAGGCAGAAACAGGGCCAACCCGGAGCAAAGGGTCTCTGGTGGGGTTTGGTCACGGAGGGTAGATAACAAAATAACACCCTTTGTGTCCTTTCTTCTTGCAAATATTTTTGTGTACACTTTAAAGAAAATTCCTCACCCATGGATACGTTTATTAATTTGAGAGAAAGAGGAAAGGAGGCGGGGGGAGGGAGAAAGAAACATCGATGTGAGAGAGAAACAGTGATCTCTTGCCTCCCATATGCACCCTGGCGGGGGATTGAACCTGCAACCTAGGTATGTGCCCTGTCTGGGAATCCGAGCCACAGTCCTGTGGTGACAGGATGATGCTCCAACCAGCTGAGCCACCCAGTCAGGACTTGTGTACACTTTTATTTCCAACTTTAATGCACTCCAGCGTTTGTCCAATCTCAGGAGATGACCTTGATAGACACTAGGAACAGATAATGGAAAAAGTTTATTTTTTTAATGCAAAAACGTTTAAAAGAAATTGACCCTCCCTATCACAGGTCACAAGGAAAATGAAAATGAGATACCCCTGCACACCCATTAGAAAGCCCCCAATCACCCAGTGCTGACAAGGGATTCCACTTGTTCAAGCATCTGAAGTAGGAATTCGTAGACTCAGAGTAGAATAGAGGCTCGCCAGGGGCTGGGGGCCGCTGGGTGGAGAGGGAAAGGGGGAGTTCCTGGTTAATGGGCACAGAGTATATTTGGGATAATGAAAAGGTCCTGAAAGTGGTAATGGTGATAGTTGCACAACATCGTAAATGGACTTAATGTCACTGAACTGTACACTTAAAGTAGTTAACAAGGGAAACTTTTTATGATGTATAGTTTACCACGATAATAATTTTTAAAAATACGTCCTCAGTCCAGCAGCATTGGAATCAGGTCTTAGACATGCAAGTTCCTGGCCCCATTTCAAACTTGGGGAATCAGCACCTCCTTAGGTAGGGCCTAGTGGTTCTGATGGACCCTAATGTCTGAGAACCACTGCTCCCTAAAGGGGGCGGGGAGGGCAGGTGTGAGAGGGATGGGGTGGCCAGGTCATGGAGGGCCTTGTCTGCCATGAAGAAATGCTTGGACTTCATCTCGCTGTTACTGTAAAAACAGTTGGGAGTCCAGGGGAGTCTCCCCCATGGGCCAAAATGGCAGCAGCGGGGAAGTTCTTACACTGAGTGTGTGAAAAGCTAGCAAGGTGATTGGATAGGAAAAAGAAGCCCTTACCCTTCACCCCGTATCCCCATCCCTCCCACAGTACAAGATTAGGGGTGGGAGCCGGGGAAGGCAGGCACATGTCCTATGAAAAGTCAAATAATACATATAATTTTTTAAAAAAGTCAAACATGGAACTATAATGGACACACTGTTTTAGAGTGTGCTTTTTTACACTAAGCAATATATCGCGAATGGTTTTACATGTTAGGAGATCTTTGGTCACTTCTACTGACAGCAGAATGACAGCTTTGATGGCTTATTCTGCTAACAGCGTGGAAGGGGAGCTCAAGGAAAGCAAGACTGAGCCCCTGCAGGGATCCGAGTCCTGAAGCCGTCGCTGTAAATCAGGCCAGCCACGAAAAGGCCCACAGCCCAGCACTGCCAGAAAGGGAGAGTGTCGAGGACAGACCCGAGAGGTCTTCAGATTGAAAAACCGGATGATTAGACGTGGGAGGTGTCCTTTCCTGACTGGGGTGGTATTTTAAGGTTGTCAATGTTGCCTTGCAAAGAGTGGAGAACGGTAAATTACGTTCGGGAGGTGATGGGCTTTAGACATGGGTGGTGCATGCAAAAGGAGACCTCTAACAAAATCAGACATAAATCTGAGGCTCAGATTGGTAGGCAGGGCTCAAGACCTACAGATTCATATGGGGTGGGCACTAAAGTAGGTTTACAGTTGCATCGTGACATCCTTTTGAGTTAATAAAGCTAGTGCAATCATCAGAATCCGCATGTCTGTTTCCATGTGAGTGATTGTAAACCTACTCGTGCCCACCCCTGTATGGATG